>JAODAL010002782.1:0-187494 GCA_025379985.1 Phyllomedusa bahiana | reverse complement strand
CCAACCCCGGGGAAGGAAGGCAACAGTTAACTGCATAAACAAGACTAACAGTTCTTCTCCAACCACCCCCTGCTCCTAAAAATTTATTTTAATTTTTTAAAAAATAAAAACCCCGGGTTGGAGCAGGACAAAAAAATAAAGCAAGGAAATCAAGAGGGGAAGTGAAGAAAATTGTACAGGGGGATCACTTATTTTCCCCGGGAACCCTAAGCTGCGTTTTGATGGGGGGTTTTTCCCTTTCTGGTAATCCACTCTAGCGTCTCTTGGAGTTTCAAAAAATGCGAGTTTTTTAACCCCACCACTGGGATCTGGCGGGAATGCATGGGATTGCAACCCGAAGGGCCCGGAGCCGCCTCTTTGAATCCTGGAACTGCTCTCTTCTTTTTTAAAACCTCTTACAAAAACCCGGGATAGAGGAGATCCACAGCCGTCCACCATGACCCCGCTGAAGGCACGCTTTGCCATATATGTCTCAACTTTAAAGGGGCGCAGTTTAACCAGCACTGATCTAGGGGGGGCCCCGGGGGTAATGGGGCACATTGGGCCCCTTGCGCCCTCTCAACTGCAAACAGAGAAGTAAAGGAGTCCTTTCCAAAGATATTGTGACCCAGTCTCAAAGAACTCGGATGGGTTGGACCCTCTTTTTTTTTTGGGCACCCCCACGAGCGCACTTTTTTTTTCTGCGGGGGCGATTTCCAGATCATCCGTTTTGGCGATTTATGCCTTGATCACCTGAAATGCGACCCCCATCCCGCTGCATAAGGAATTGATCCCCCCAAAATCACTGATTCGGGTTTTCAGCAGCTTTGACCCCCAGGTATCTTCATATCATCCGCTGATGTTGATATCCCTTTAAGACCCCCAAATTGTAGTCAGGGGGGATAAACAGAGGCATTGGGAACACTTTAAGCACAACCCCCACGAGGTCCTCGATCTTGCTGTGTTGTAAACTAGGAGGGGGCCCTTGGGATTTGTTTAGGTCTGGGGTCCTGATGCAGCTGCGGGACTTATCTCTTCCTGTGCTCTTTGCTTGTCTGTACACCCTATGCTTGTATTTTTCCGGGAACCCAGCGGTTGCTTACTGGGGGGACTCTATCCAAGGAAGTTTGGGGAAGGGTTGGGGGGCATTTTGGGGCTAATTTGGGCCAGTGCCCCTTTGGGGGAAAAACCCCCTGCTTGTTTCCCCTGCTGTTCTTGCAACCCACGCTGTCCCCGGGGCCTTTTTGTTCACCTCCACTCCCCAAACCTTTCCCTGTGGCCCTTTGTTGCGGGGGAGTCATCGAAACCCCAGGTCTGGAAAGTGCCCAGAAAACTCCAGGGGAGTATGAAAAAAAAAGCTCTGCTTGTTTGCCACGGTTTTTTGAAAGTCCATCCCTTCCCTCCTAACACAATTTACAGGAGCAAGTGCGGGAGCTCTCTTTGGGGGGTTCCCCGCTCACCCCTTGCCAGTCAGGCTCCCCCCCGGGAACACTTACCCCTTTTAATGCCCAGGGGGCAGGGCTCTACGTCTAGGGGAAAAAATTTTTCCCACCATCATAACAGAAAAGGGATTCTTCACTTTTAATTTAGAAAATGAGACTATGGAACTCACCCCCCACGAGGGGTTGTATGGAGGTTTCTTTGGGAACAAGTTCAAAAAGGGGGTTTGGTTTTTTGCTTTTCTTGAAAAATATTGAAAACCAGCTAATAGGTGCACCACCACAAATATAAATAGAGTGCACACTGCTGAGCCAAAAAAAGTAAATGCACCACTACTAAGAATAGAAGGAAAGAGATGGCACAGGCCAAAAGCTGCACATCAGAATCACATATTTATTACCAAAACAATATCCAAATATGTAAAGCGGATACAAAAATGTTAACAAACACTTATAGACTACAGAACAGTAACAAATCCGTCCCATGTATGATACTGAAATACCTTTGTCTTTGACATATGGAATAATCCCCAAGCTATTTATAATAGGAAATGTACACAGACATGACAAACATTACAATTTCAGATTGCCCAAAGGAAGAAAGGCAATAGTTAATGTTAGAATTAGTCATGTGTAATATTAATGTAAATCATTAGTGTCCCACTAACCAAAGCATTTTGAGAAACAACGGTGATATTAACTGTGTGTACCATTCAAAAATAAATGTAATAGAATCGCACATTCAAAAGATATACTGTATATAGGTGAAAAAAGCACCTGTGGGATTATATAGTATGTAGGTGATTCTTTTAAATAAGGGCAGTATTATAGTACGATTCCTGTGTCAGCTCACCTGTGTTGGCAGTTCACCCTGGTGGAGACACGGCAAGGAATAGCTACCCCAATAGCCATGAGGAAGAGAGTTTCTCTCGAAACGCGTCGGCGAGGGGAAGGGTACTAAATCCATACCAACTTGAGTGCATACCCCCTTCTATGAATAATCACAATATGTTTTAAATATTTCCAAATAAAGTTTTTTCTACAAAGTTTTTTATGACTGGACTCCCCCCCCTTACCTGGTTTGGAAGCTGGCATACACTATTGAGCGGAAGTTTGGTGCATTACAGTATTATAGTAGTTATATTCTTTTAAATATGGGCAGTATTATAGTAGTTATATTCCTGTTTATAGGAGGCAATATTATAGTAGTTATATTCTTGTACATAGGGCATAAATTTTAGTAGTTATATTCTGTACATAGGAGAAAGGCCTGTACATAATGGGTAATTTATTTATTTTTGTACATAGGTTGGCAGTATTATAGTTAGCTATATTCCCTTTTACAAAAGGGGGAGTATTATAGTTGTTTATATTCCCGTAACATAGGAGGCAGCATAATGGTATTTATATTCTTGTACATAGGAGGCAGTATTATAGTAGCTATATTCTTGTACATAGGGGCAGTATTATAGTAGTTATATTCCTGTACATAGGAGGCAGCATTATGGTATTTATATTCTTGTACATAGGAGGCAGTATTATAGTAGTTATATTCTTGTACATAGGGGCAGTATTATAGTAGCTATATTTTTTCACATATGAGAAAGTGAGAAAGTATTATAGTAGTTATATTTTTGCACATAGTAGGCAGTGCTAAAAGATAAAATGATGAAAAATAAGCTAAAAGACAAACCCTTGTTTTCCCTGAAGGGAATCCCATTCTCCACCCTGACGCTAGAGGCCTTAGTTTATCGTTTCACTACACAGGAGGGTATAGCCAGGAATAATAACTCTCGGGATCAGACTGGTACAATGCCAACAAGACTGATAATAGAAAGTGCAATTCCGTATGTCCAATAACAATGTACCAAGAACTCAGGTGCAATGTCCACTAACTAAGCAAAGGCAATAAAAACACAGGTAAAAATTGATAAACAACTTCTTGTACAAATTCCCGTCAAAAGCTCCCATGAGCTAACTCTGAAGCAGCTTGATCAGGAAGTATTGGTACAGCATTTTAGTCTTACTTCAAGCACCATAACATCTAAAAAGACAGTGATAAGTAACAGTATACATAAACACCTATTAAACTTACATCCCCTGAGGCAAATATAGAAGCCATAAAAGAGGACCAATAACAAGTAACAAGTGGAAAGTATTAATGACTTAGTGAAGTATTGCTGATCTGGGCAGCCAATAATTTATGGTGCACTGTTGGTAAAGTCAGGTATTGAGTTGGATATTAAGGGCGACACACCAGTTTTAAATCACTTTAGAGAAGTGTAGAAGGTTTGGCGTGTTCTACAGCAAAATTTGTCTCAGTCATGCCACTTTGAAATTGGTATGCATTTGTACTACAGTTATGCGTCAAACTTTGGCACATTTGTATGATTCTGGCACGGCACCCACTTCCCCGCAAACTTGCCGCATTCAATCTGTCTAGCGCAGATTGTGGCAATTTTGGACGTACACCTGTTCATATATCTATAGATGGGGGTTACAACAATTTTTTGGCCCAAAAGCCACCCGAAAACTGATGCAGCCACGTTCATACATGTGAACTAAGTTTTTTAGTTCGCTCCTAAAGTGAGTAGAGCATTTTAAATCTGGATGTTACATGTTTCTGTATTACCCAGATCACTTTCATACAGTATTCTCTGCACTTTCAATTTCAGTTGTAGGTATGGAGGATATTTTTGTTGTCCTACAAAAATAAAGGGGTTGTATCGCTACAAAGATCATGTCTCAGATTATGGGGACAGTAAAAATAAGCACTTTTGTAATTGGGTTGCATTACCTCAGTCACTTAGTTTAGCAAATATGAGCTTTTCTGTGAATCTGTTTTCTATTTCTGCTGCTGCTCTTCGGGACATGCCCCATTTTCTGTGATTTGCTAGTCGGGACACACCCCGGTCGGATCCCGCTCCCTAGACACGCCCCCTGCGATGTGATTGGCTGCCTGCACACTCTGTGTTTACTCCCCTCTGAGCTGTTGAAACTGAAAGTAAAACCAAGAGCTGCTGGCTGTATACTCATCTCCCAGCTCTAGGGTGAATGATCTGGCTAATTACTGGCTGTTTAAGTCACAGATCCCCTCATGTAACACAGTGTTACATCCTCTGTTCAGTCTTCTGCCTGATTACAGAGGAAGAGGAGGGGGAGGACAGTGTGTATTCCTCCATATACCACAGTCATACAGTCTCCTGTCTGGTAACAGAAGGGGAGGAGGGGAGGGCAGTGTGCTTCCTCACATGTGTTTCATCAGTTCAGGCTGTGTGTATAACTGCTTATAGCCCAGCAAGGAGCTTGTGGAGCCTGAATGAGAAGCATGCAGGAGGCTGCACATCTGTTCTCTCCAGACATCCTTCTGCTTCGGCTGCCTCACACAGAATGATGATGTCACAGCTTCAGTGAGGAGAGACACGCCTGCTATGAGGAGAGACTCGCCCCTTGATTTCAAATTCAATCTCATAGAATTAGTTAAAGAGCACGAACAGTTCAAACGATAACACTCCTTTAATGCTGACTTACCTCCATACTGATGCTACTGGCTCCATCAGTTTTAGTAAGTTTTGTTGCTCATATGAGTATGGTGCAGACTGTTATCCCCTTCTTCTTCTCTGCCAGTACTCCCCCCTACATCCTCTAGTCCAACAGGGCATGCAATTCAACATCTTGCTCATTATGTTCTTGGTGTGGACAACCATGTCACTTTATTTTGTTCACAGTGGCCCGTGTTCTTCCAGCTCTACCCCATGGCAGATCCTGTGAGGCATTTTGCTCGCAGTCTCTATAGTGGATGATCATAGATAACAACTTCTGAGTCTGGTGCAACCCTTGATGGCTCCATCCAATGGTCACAGTACAGAATTGGCTGTCAGACCTGGTTGGCGTATGTTCACTCCTATGGGGGAATAGACAGCCCTGCTGCTCAGTCAGAGAATGTCATTGTCTACTCGTTGTTTTTACTTAAATGGGGTGTTTCTGGCTATGTTGCACATGGTTACATGTCGGCAGGGACATAACTTACGGCTCATGGGCCCTGGTGAATAACTTCAGCTCAGGCCCCCTCTCATTGGACAACTGTCTAACTCGGATGTGGATGTAACTTTCAAGTTCAAGCACATTGTTCCTTTTTGTAGAAAACAAGTATTTGGTAGCTTTCTGCTCTTCAGCACTACTATGTGAGTTGTCTGATATATGGCGCTATTATTTATACCTTTAATTATAGCTACTTATGTTGTTTTAGATTATTGTCACTAGGTGGAAAGGCCCCATCTCATTTTGCTATGGGGCCCTATAAATTTTATAACAGAAGAAAGCAAAAAAGTTCAGCTCAACCAAATCCAATAGGGGTATCATCAGTGGAGACACGGCCAGGTGAAGTCCACATCTTGATTTAATCCATAGAAGAAAGAATAACGCCAGCTTCCTCCGATGTACCCAAATGCAGGCTCATTTAGAACATGTCGAAAACTTTATTCAACATCCGCTTCTAGGTCAGGTTTAACCGTTAGGTTACCCCAAGCTGCGCGGTGGGGAAAAGAAAGAAAGAACAAACGTATTTACAAATCACTGTACTCCTACGTGCATCAATAATAATGTGATATATCCTGTTTAATAACATGAAAGAAGAAGTATGGATCGCTGAGTCAACCTTTCCTTTTATGGTGGTGGTGCTGTGTGGCGGCCATTGCTGCTGTGATGCTATGCTTGTGGGGTGATGCAGCCCAGAGCCGGGGGGCTAGGCCTGGTAGCAGTGGTGCTGTTGGACCACTCACTGGGTTGTGCCCCTCACTGATGCGGCCACTGCTGCGGCGGCAGCTACCATGTAGTGCTACATCCATTAGTGTAGGGACCCACTTTAAAGAGGTCACCGTGAAGTGGCAAGTGGGCTTATACTTTTGATCAAAAACTATACTAAGAACCTCGTGTTCATTTTTGTAACTTTTGCTGAGAAGCATTAGATCAACGTATATTTTGAGTATGTGCGGTCCAAATATCTCTCTTTCCTCCTAATATCCTGTTTAACCCCTTAACGACCTTGGGCGTATGAGTATGTCCCAGGGCCGCTAAGGGGCCTTTGCAGGGGGATCGCTCCGTGACCCCCCCGCACAGCCGCCGGGTGTTAGCGGCTAATCGCCGCTAACATCCGGCAGTAACCGCGCCGGCGGGTGGCTCCGCCCGCTGGCGCGTTTTAAAAACCCCATCAGACACCCGCGGCAAAGATGGCCCCGGGCGTCTGAATAACGCTGATCGGGGCGCGCACTGATAATTAGGGGCCCGATCCGACGACCGGGCATGGTGGTGGGGGGCCTTGTGAAGGCTCCCGTACCTTACCCTGGCCGGTTTTGCCCCACTTCCGTCCACAGACAGGAAGTGGGGAAACCGCCATCTTTGTACACCCTAATGCATTGCCTATCAATGCATTAGGTTGTATTAACAATCGCGGCCTCTAGTGGTCAAAGCACCATAGGGGGACTAAATGTTACAGAAAAAAAAAAAATAATAAAAAGTTTTAAAGTAAAAAAAAAAAAAAAATATTAAATGTTCATCACCCCCCTTTTCCCGTTTTACAAATAAAATCATTAAAATAATAAAAAAGTTACACATATTTGGTATCGACACGTCCGAAAAAGTCCGATATAAAAAAATAAAACATCAATTATCCTGTACACTGAACACCGTAGAAGAAAAAAAAATTCCAAACGCCAAAATTGCGTTTTTTGGTCATTTTACGTCACTCAAAAATGGAAAAAAAAAATGATAAAAAAAAGTCGCATGCATTCCAAACTGCTAGCGATAAAAATTACACTTCAGTCCGCAAAAAATGCCCCCTCACTAAACGTCCGTAGGTGTTAGTACAAAAAATTTTATTGGTCGCACAAAATGGCGCCGGGGCGCAAATTTCAAAAATAGAAAATGTTTGGAATTTTTTTAGGGTACCAAAACATAACAAACCCTACATATTTGGTATTGCCGAATGCGTAAAAACCCTTTGTAGAATACAGATAACACATTATATTTACCGAAGATTGAACGCCGTAAAAGCAAAACCACCCGCAAACATGGCGAAAATACATTTTTTTCACAATTTGTCCCACTTGGAATTTTTTGCGGTTTTCCATATATTCTATAGTTAGTGAAAACACCATTAGAAAGTACATCTTGTCCCGCAAAATAAAAGCCCTCATGTGTCTATGTAGGTGGAAAAATAAAAAAGTGATGGCTTTCAGACGGCAAGGAGGGAGAAACGAATGCAGGGGCGTCCGTGACAGTACCCCCCCTTGCCACTCCCCTCGTGGGCCCCCCTCTCTTACTGGATTGGAGGAATCTCTGGATGAGGCTTTCGGTTTCAGGATATTCCCTCCGGCTCCCAAGACCTCTCTTCAGGGCCGAACCCCTTCCAGTCCACTAAAAAGTATCTTTTTCCTCTGGTTCTCCTCATGCCCAGAATCTCTTTGACCTCGAAGACATTGGGTGCAGCAGCCACAGACGGAGGAGGAACAGCCTTCTGGGAAAAGCGATTAAGGACCAGGGGTTTCAATAAGGAGACATGAAACGAATTGGGGATTCTCATAGTAGGAGGGAGCCGAGTTTGTAGGACTACCGGGTTGATGCGGCTGATGATCTCAAAGGGTCCCAGGAAACAGGGCCCCAAAGTTTGTGGAAGGCATTTAAAGGGGGCGGCATATTTTCCCCGAGAGCCACCCCCCTTGCCCATTTGGGGGGGGAAAAACCGGGGGGGGGTTTCCCTTCTTTTGTCCGCTTGGGGTTTTTCCATGCGCCCCGGGCCCCCCCCCCCCGGAGCAAGACTGGGGGGTTGGGCCCAGATGGCCTTCTGTCTTGAACTAGTGCCTCCGCCCCGGGACACGGAGGGGGTTGCCAGAGGGAGAGGAGGGGGGGATGAGGCCATAAAACAATGTAAAAAGGGGGAGACCCCCGGGGGACTCAAAATTTAAGGGAGTTTTTGGGGAACAATTTGGGACCAATATTTTGGGGAGTCCCGGGGACAAAAGGGCGAAGGAAATCCCAAGACCTGGTTGACCTTCTCCCCCTGGCAGTTCGTTGGGTGGTAGGCGGGAAGGGGAAGTCAGTTTTTACCGGGAATTTGGGTTTTACACAGGCTCGCCAAAACCTGGAGACAAAACGAACCCCCCGGCCCGAGACGATTTGTTGAGGGGGGTTCCATTTTGACGGAAAAAGTGAAGGAAGAATCTCCCAGATGGGGGGCCCAGACGGCAGGCCTGGAAAACGGGACGAAATGCGCCATCTTGGAGAAGCGATCCGTGTCACCCAAAAAATGGGGGGTCCCAGACGATGGAGGTAGGTCATTTAAAAAGTCCTTTAAATTTTTTGACCGGGGTTTGGGTTTGGGGAAGGGGGGGAGGGTTTGTGGGTAAAACCTGCCGGCTTGTGCCGTGGCGTCTTTTTTCGGGCACAGGGATTTCACAAGACGAAACAAAGTCCTTAACATCCTTTTCAAGCTTGGCCACCAATAAAACCCGGGTATGAGGTGGAAGGTTCTTGGGGCCCGGGGATGACCGGCCCCAATGAGAAATGCCCCCATTTTAAGATACGCCCGCGGGGGGCGGGGCGCCACATAAGTCCTTCCAGGTTTGGGCCCCTCCGGGGCCCAAATGGAGCTGCCGAGATAAGACGTTCTGGGGGAATATGTTTTCTGGAAAAAGAAATTCTTCACCCTTTCGGAGGGCAGGGGAAAGAGGGCGTCAGCTCTCCCCATTCTTCTCAGCGGGCCCGGGAAAACGGAATTCTGGAAATAAAACCCAAGGGGAAAAAAAGAGCGACCCCCCTGGCCTGACGGGGTTAAGTCGCTGAGCCGTCTGAAGATATTTGGGGGTTTTTTTTGTTCCCAGTTGATACGGATGGGGAAAGGGCACCCTCCCGCAGAAAGGCCACTCCCCCAAAGCCAGTTTTTTTTGGCAGAAGTTTCCCCGGGCGCCAAAACGTGTTTTAAATTCCCCTGGCCGCGAGAACGTCTTGGAAAATAAGCCGCACGGGTTTCAGTTTACCCGTGGGGGCCCCTTTTTTTGTAAAAAAACTGCTCGGCTTTCCCCCAGCGAGGCATCCCTTCCAGCGTTTAAAAAGGGGTTTTGGGGAGGATCCGGACTTGCAAGGATGATTCCCTAGGAAGGGGGACTTGAGCTTTTAAAAAGCCTTCTTTGGGGCCCCGACGGGCCGGCTCGTGGGTGGCTTGTTTCTTGGTTTAGGGCCACTATCAGAGCCAACCCGGTAGAGAAGTGAGGGGTGAATTGGCGATAGTAGTTGCAGAAGCCCAAAAAAGCGCTGTATAGCCCCAGACTGGGGCTGGGCGTGGCCACTGGCCCCAAAAAACGGGGTGGGCAGTTTCGCTGGGTCCCATCCATAGGCCTTTGGGCAGGGAAAAAACGTTAAAACCCGAAATGGGGGGGAGTTGATGGAAGAAGGACTTCCCCCAGCTTTGGGATACAGATGGGTTCTCCCCCGGACGCTTAAAAAACCTGACGAACATGATGCGGTGGGGTCTCGAGGTTGGGTGAGTACACCCGGGTGTCATCCCAAAGGGAGGGCCACCCTTTCAGGAGTTTTGAGCGGTCTCTGAAGAGTCATTCACGAGCCCCTTTTAAAGACGGCAGGCGAAAATTTCACAGTCAGAAGGGCATCACCAAAGGGACCAAAGTGCCCATCCCCCGTAGTTTAAGGGCCCTCTTTTAAATTTATCCCCCCTTGCGTATTCGGACCCAAATTGTAGGCCCCCCCTAAAAAAAAACTTGGAGAAGATTTTGCGCCCTGCAAAGGGGTCAAACAAAATTTTGTGATCAAGGCAATGGGGAAAGGTTTTTCACCGTGATCTTGGGTTTAAAAAAACCCGGTTTGTCTATGCAGGGCCGGGAAAGAAAAGGGCCTTCTTCTTTTCGAAAAAAAAACCCCACACCCGTGGGGACGAGGCTTTTCCCTATTAACCCTTTCCTGAGATTCTCCTTTGGGTTTTACTCGGGGCATGGCTTGGGGCTCAGGAACCCCAGTGGGTAGACTCGGCCCCGGGGAGGAATGGTTTCCCGGGGAATAAGTCGATCGGGCAATCGTTTGGACGATGCGGAGGAAAACTCTCAGGGTTGTCCTTCCGGAGAACACATCGGGTACTAAGATATTCGGGCACGCGCCCGGGGAACGGTCCTGAAGGGTTTGACGAGAGCAGGGGAAAACACTGGGGAGGTGCTACCAAAAAAACGCCCCCGACAGTTGGAAACCCCCAAAGAGTTTACCTTCCAGAAGTCCCGTTTCCCGAATTTGGAGGGGTGGAGCCGCAGCCTTTGGGGGTCCGAGGAGGGGCCGTGACGAGGAGCGAGGCAACACATTTGAAGGAGATCTCTTCTTTATGCCCGCTCCCCCCAAAGTGGGGGGACAGTGGTTTGGGGAAAAAAACGGATGGTGTCGCAAAAGACCCCCCCGCTGACGGATGAGATGACAAGCGATTTTTTAAGGGGGACCACCGGAAGCCGATATGTTCACTAGAGATGGGGGAGAATTTTTCCCGGGCCCACCCAATCCCGAAACGCCGGAAAAATGGAACGAGGTACCAGCTCTGAGACGACCTGCACGGGCATCAACGCGGGGGGGGAGGAGGTTGCACCTAGGAATGCCCCCCCACAGATCCTGGTGCGGGAGTTTCCCGCAGGGGTTGGGGTGCCTGGGACAATTCCTCCTAATGCTCTGGGCTGCCACGTAAGGAAAAGTTCCTTTTTCCGACGCTGGGCCAAATCTTGCTCAGAGAGACGACCCATCCACCTGCTGGGTCCTCGGTGGGTGTTGGCGGCTGTGGCGCAGGAGGCCTCTTTAAAACCCGGGGCCAAGGAGGAAAAACCGGCGAGGTTGGGTGATTGACGTTCTTGCCCAAAAACTCCTCCTCCCATTCAATGAAGCGTACGTCGATGGGGTCGCTAACCGGATCAGGGCATGAGGGAAGACGGGAGGGCTCTAGGGCCAAACATCCTTAATTGGTTGAGAGCCCTTTCTTGAAGGTGGGCCAGGGCGGGGGCCCGTTCCATGCAGTTTAGGAGGCCAGAGTGCGGAAAAATTTCACCGCTTTGTCTCCCACAACAGTCCCCCTGGGGTAGGTTTAGGAGGGCTGTCTCTTGGGGGTTACGAGCGGTTCCTCGAAGACATTGCGGAACTCACTAGGAAAGACTGAAGATCTGCCTCCTGGATCATTCCCGTCCCACTGAGGTGTAGCCCTCCAGGGCCTTCCCCGGGAGGAGGCTGACCACGAAACCACTTTGCACATTGGAAGGAGTGATCAGCCATCGCTCCACGTGCATAGAGTTTGGGGTGATGAACCCACTGCAGAGTTGGGGGCTCCGCAAACTTATTGGGAGCGACGGGAAAGCTTGGGCCCCTCGGGGCCCACAGGACCATAAGGCAGGGACAACCCTGGAGATGGTGAGGGTTGCTGCTGCTGGAGGTACGAGTTGCTGCCATGGGGGGATACTGGGTAAGTTGCTGTGATGGCGACCAAAAAACGGTCGTCAGATCCGCCAGGCCGGGTAACGGCACCTTGGGGGATCCTCCCCGGATCCTAATGTAACGGTCGGAGGGGGAAACCTCTGGCCACCGCAGGAAAATGGCGTAACCCCAAACCCCAGGGAGTGGAATCTAAGTGGGTCCGGTATTCACCAGACCCCGCCGCAAACGGGGGGGGTCTTGCTGCGGCGGGAGTCCACCAGGTCACTACCACTGGGGGGCTTGCCTGCGGTGGCGGCCAAGGTAAACGGGATTGGCGGACAGGCCGTATTGGGGACGGGGCAGGCGGTCGGGCAGGGGCTGTGACTTTTTGAACGGGGACAGGCAGGAGGTCAGGGGGGGCGGCAAGGTTCGTGGTTGGTAAAAGTAAGCTGGAAGTTCGGTAACAGTAAGGAAAACAAGAACACTCTGGGAACTTTCCCAATGGAACATACACCCAAGGGTCCGGGAGGGTCGCCAGGAAAGGCCAGACTTAAATAGGGGCGTGCCCGGCAATGACCAATTACCGGGCACTGCCCCTTTAAATTTCAAAATGCCCGGCGGGCGCGCGCCCTATGGGCGGAGTACGCGCCGGGAGGGAGACGGCTGAGCAGGGGCTGGCGGGTAAGTGATGCCCGGGGGGGCGGGGGGGGTGAGCGGAACCCCCAACCAACGTGCGGGAGGGGGGCTCCCCTGGGGGGCAGGACACGGGCGGCCTGCGACCCAGGACGTGGTCGCAAGGGGGGGTCCGTGACATATATGTGTTATGTGTGTGTATATATATATATATATATATTAAAATTTATAATAAAAATTTTATTGTAGCAGATGCTAAGAGTAGTTTCTGGGTTTGCCACTAGGGGAGTCATCCTAGTAGGAATGCCACCAAACCTGGGTTGGTGGGGGGGGCCAATTGCCCATCTGTCAGCAACACTAGGTTGCTGACGCTGTATGTAGCATGGTGGTATCCCGCCCTTTTGGGTTGGCCTCCCCGGAACAGTGCGATGGGGGGGGTGGCTGTTCCCGTGTCCCCGGTTCCAGGGGCCATGTCGGGGTTTTGGCCCGCCGGGATGGCTAAAAAAAATCCTGTCTCTGCAGGTGATCAGGGGGCGTGGCCCCTACCTGCAGAGTGGAGAGCAGAGGAGCTGTCAAGGGCTTGGCCCCCAGAGGCTTGAGGAAGCTGGAACCAGTGGAGGCTGGTGACATGATTGCTGGTGGTGCTGGATGGTAGATCCAGACCACAGGTTAGAGAGGCAATACAGTTTATGTTTAGTTAGTGGCTGGACGGCCAGGGTTTGTTTTGTACGTCTTCTGTGTACGGCTGTACGTTTATCCTGAGCCCAAATAAAACTGGTTGAGGCCAGTTAAACCAAGAGCCTTGTCACGGTTCATGCCGCGGTCCCTGCCTTGGACCGTCGGCCTGTCCGTGCCTGCCATGTCTCTGCTGGGGCTCCCTGTGCAGGGGTCCCAGCAGCCTGTGTTCTGCTATGTACTTGCCTGTCCTGTCCAGTCTTGTTGCTTCCTGGGTCCTGTCTGTGCACTGTGCCTCCTAAGGCGGGCGCGCGGCAGCTTCCTGCCTAGGTATAGTTTCCTGTTCTGTGTCCTTTCCTCTGCACCCCTGGCCTCTGGCTATAAGAGGAAGTTCTTGCCTCTACTCTGGGTCAGTTCATTGCAGTCTGTTGCTGTGTCCAGCTGCTTCCCATCTTGCGCTCCTGCCAGCATCTCAGGTCTGCTGTTGGAGCCTTTAATCCCTGAGATGCTGGTCCAGTGTCTTTGTCATCTGAGCTCCTGGCCGTCCGTCCGTCGTGTCTGTGTCTCCTGTATCCTGCTGTGTTCCTGTCCTGTATGTGCTCTCCTGTTCCTGCCGTGTTCCCTGGTCTGTACCTGATGTGTTACCCGTCCAGTTCCTGCCGTATCCTGTGGTGCTATGTGTACGTTTAACCCTCCTGTATCCTGCTGTACATGTTCCTGTGTTCCTGTACTTCCCCGCCTGGATTCCTGTCTTGCACCCCGGCTGTCACCGCAGGTAGCCACGTCAGGGGCAGTGACCTGGGGGTCCCGCAGCCAAGTCCATCCCGCTTTGCGGCGGGCTCTGGCGAAGACCAGGGGCCCCTTAGACTCCACTCCCTGGCGTGGTCCTCCAGCTACCACCTCGCCTGCGGTGATCACAGAGGATCCACACCCAGATGTCTGCGGTCGGCGCTTCGGCGTACGTCCATCGGCGCCGCACCGTTACAGTATGAACTGACCATGGATCCCGCCGGGGTGACCCTGCCCTCGTCTAGAGCGTCTGCACCCGTTGCCTAGCTCATGGTCCAGCCCAGAGCTTCCGTTTGGCCTAGCTCATGGTCCAGCCCAGAGCTTCCGTTTGGCCTAGCTCATGGTCCAGCCCAGAGCTTCCGTTTGGCCTAGCTCATGGTCCAGCCCAGAGCTTCCGTTTGGCCTAGCTCACGGTCCAGCCCAGAGCTTCCGTTTGGCCTAGCTCACGGTCCAGCCCAGAGCTTCCGTTTGGCCTAGCTCACGGTCCAGCCCAGAGCTTCCGTTTGGCCTAGCTCACGGTCCAGCCCAGAGCTTCCGTTTGGCCTAGCTCACGGTCCAGCCCAGAGCTTCCGTTTGGCCTAGCTCACGGTCCACCCCAGAGCTTCCGTTTGGCCTAGCTCATGGTCCAGCCCAGAGCTTCCGTTTGGCCTAGCTCATGGTCCAGCCCAGAGCTCCCGTTTGGCCTAGCTCATGGTCCAGCCCAGAGCTTACGTTTGGCCTAGCTCATGGTCCCGCCCTGAGCCTTCTGAGTCCCCGTGGCTTACGGTCCCGCCCTGAGCCTTCTGAGTCCCCGTGGCTTACGGTCCCGCCCTGAGCCTTCTGAGTCCCCGTGGCTTTCGGTCCCGCCCTGAGGCTTCTGAGTCCCCGGGGCTTACGGTCCCGCCCTGAGCCTTGTTCTTCCCCCGTGGCTTACGGTCCCGCCCTGAGCCTTCTGAGTCCCCGTGGCTTACGGTCCCGCCCTGAGCCTTCTGAGTCCCCGTGGCTTACGGTCCCGCCCTGAGCCTTCTGAGTCCCCGTGGCTTACGGTCCCGCCCTGAGCCTTCTGAGTCCCCGTGGCTTACGGTCCCGCCCTGAGCCTTCTGCGTCCCCGTGGCTTACGGTCCCGTCTGAGCCTTCTGAGTCCCCGTGGCTTACGGTCCCGCCCTGAGCCTTCTGAGTCCCCTGTGGCTTACTGCCCGCCCTGGGTTCCCCTCCCATTTTGCCTAGTGCCCCGTTTGTTTCCTCCCATGCACCTCCGTTTCTAGGTTTTCCCTATACTGGCTATTATACAGCCTGTACTTGGTTTTGGGGTTGCCCCCGTAGAAGTTGCGGGCCCCTGGCCTATGTGGAATGCCATTCTGTGATTTGGAGGGGGAGGAGGGGGCTTTGAGGGGGGGTACTGTCACGGTTCATGCCGCGGTCCCTGCCTTGGACCGTCGGCCTGTCCGTGCCTGCCATGTCTCTGCTGGGGCTCCCTGTGCAGGGGTCCCAGCAGCCTGTGTTCTGCTATGTACTTGCCTGTCCTGTCCAGTCTTGTTGCTTCCTGGGTCCTGTCTGTGCACTGTGCCTCCTAAGGCTGGACGCGCGGCAGCTTCCTGCCTATTTATAGTTTCCTGTTCTGTGTAACCTTCCTGTTCACCCCTGACCTCTGGCTATAAGGAAGTTTCTTGTCTCTACTCTGGGTCAGTTCCTTGCAGTCTGTTGCTGTGTCCAGCTGCTTCCCATCTTGAGCTCCTGCCAGCATCTCAGGTCTGCTGTTGGAGCCTTTAACCCCTGAGATGCTGGTCCAGTGTCTTTGTCATCTGAGCTCCTGGCCGTCCGTCCGTCGTTCTGTGTCTCCTGTATCCTGCCGTGTTCCTGTCCTGTATGTGTCTCCTGTTCCTGCCGTGTTCCCTGGTCTGTACCTGATGTGTTACCCGTCCAGTTCCTGCCGTATCCTGTGGGTGCTATGTGTACGTTTAACCCTCCTGTATCCTGCTGTACATGTTCCTGTGTTCCTGTACTTCCCCGCCTGGATTCCTGTCTTGCACCCCGGCTGTCACCGCAGGTAGCCACGTCAGGGGCAGTGACCTGGGGGTCCCGCAGCCAAGTCCATCCCGCTTTGTGGCGGGCTCTGGCGAAGACCAGGGGCCCCTTAGACTCCACTTCCCTGGCGTGGTCCTCCACTCCCAAACCTTCGCCTGCGGTGATCACAGAGGATCCACACCCGGATGTCTGCGGTCGGCGCTTCGGCGTACGTCCATCGGCGCCGCACCGTTACAAGCCTGAGTTGGAGTGCCTTATGTTGAAGTCAATTTGTGCCATTCCGCTTACCAAAGCGGCGATCCGCAGAGCTGAAAACCCCATGAGACTGTCCAAGATGGCGGCTGGACAAGTGTGAGTCTTACATATGGTGGAGGATGCGGCATGAGTGGCACGTTAACTTGCAAGTATTGACACAGGTGATGCCTGAAGGGCTACAGACAAGTGGCGCAGTTTAAAGCAGAGCATGAGGCAATAAAAGCAATTACCAATGGGTTCCAAGCTGCTGGGGTTTGTCTGAAGATACAGAGCCAACGTTAAAAAAGCTGGGAAAGACGGATCCCAAGGATAACCAGGCAGAATGGTGCAATGGATGCCTATAGGTGGAAATGTGCTGGAGAGGATGTCCTGTTGCCAAGAGGCCCTGGGTTCCACATCCCAGCAAGCCAGAATTGCCCAGAGGCATGATGTCATTGTTACTAGGAGCGACTCACCTAAACAGCTGAAAGCCCTGCTGACCTTTCAGAGGGAGCCATGTTGGAAAATGCCACAGAGTGGGAGGTGTGCTGCTGATTGCCCTCTCAGGAGGAGGGCCCAAAAAAGTTGCAGGGGCAAGCCCTGGAGTTTTCCCGTGGGTGGAGTCCTACCCCTGTTTGGCAGGACAGTCAGCCAGAGATGCCCAAAATACGCCAAGAACCCGGTAAGACTGTTCTGTTGTGTGTGGGCACGGTTTTTGGGGACGTCAGTGATATTTCAAAAATTCATGTGAGGACTTGGCTGGGCTAAACGGAGATCCAGATATGCTGCCAAGCCAGAAGAGTCCAGAGAGCAGTGGCAGGACTGTAATTAATGGACTGGTATGGTCAAAACAGTTCCCTGCAGAGCTGATGTGGTTGCCAGTAGCAATCAGGGGCGCTCTGCTGGTGGGGAAAAGGTGATTGAGTTTTCCTGGTGTGAACACGGGCCCGTGTGTTGCCTGGAAAGGAGAAAGCAAACCCTGGATATGAGGAGACTATGAGGGTGAAAAGTATGGTTAGTTACCAAGGGAAAAAAAACACTCTATGAAGAGTCTCCGTTGTAGTGTGGGAGTGGATGTAGTGTGTTTGTGCTACAGAGGACTGATGATGAAAATACGTTTGGAAAAAAATGTGTGCCCAGGCAGATTATGTGTGCAGCCCCAATCAGGGTATTACAGAGAAGTTTATCTGTGCTGAAAATCCATATTGTGACCCTGCAGGGAATGAAGAGAACAGTCATGCTGGGACCTGTAGTGCACCTGAGGAAACTTGCTCCCAATGGTTTGCGGTTTGTCCAGTAGCTTTTACTGCAGTGGTCAGAAAGACTACAGTGACTGTAGGAAGGGAAAATGTGAGCCGCTAGACCCAGAAAAGAAGAGGGGTTGCTCAGACGCTAGTGAGGGGCAGGTCAGTATGTTTGAAACCCTCAGATGGGAAGGAAATCCTAGTAATGAAGCGAGGTAAAAAGCAAGCAATTCCCTATGTGCAGTGTTTGTCAGCAGTGCCCAGGATATAACTAGCAGGGATACTGAGAGTTCTCCCTTGGGGATAGATACAGGGGGTGGGGAAGTGTCTCCATATGTTTTTGGGAGTAAGGTTTAACAGCGTCCTAGAGAGGGTTCTGCCCGCCCCCCCTGAAAGGGGAAAAAACCCCCAAAGTCATAGGTTGGTGAGGTTTCCCCGAGATGTTTCTGTATCTCATTTAAAAGGAAAGTAAAGTTTTGGAGGGTCAACACTTCTCAAAAAAGTTTTGCTGTGGTATCCCCAAAGTAATGAGAAGTTTTGAAGCCCGGGTGTACAGGGGTTTTGGTGTGGACTTTTGAGGGTTTTGGGTTAATTTTGGGATAGCAAAACCTTTATCAGGATTTGGTCCTGACGGGCCCGTAAGGGTTTCCCCCCCAAGGTGACAGCTGGAGCCAAGAGGCAGAGCTTAAAAGGGGCGGGTCAAATAAAGGACCAGATACTTGTTTGAAGGGATTTTTTGGGTCTCATCAGGGAATCCTGCAAATAAAGAGGAAAGCAGGGGGGGCTTAGGGGCGCCCCTGGAGCAAGGTATAGGGGCCCCTAAAGATTTGATTCATTTTACTCCCTTTCTGGTGAAGTTAGGGGGGTTGCGGGAATCCCAAAAAAGGGTTCCCCTGCTTATATGACCCCCCCAAAAATAGGGAAGAAAAACCCCCAAAGTGGCAAAAAAAAACCCAAAGCAGTCTATGGGGGGAAAAGGGGCACTAGGCTGATACCCGCTGATAGTGAGGTTTCGGGGAATACCCCGTGAATGGGGCCAAAAACAGCTGAAGGTTTGGTAAATTTTTTTGGGAAAAATTGAAAAGTTTACCCCACTGGTTGTAAGTGGCTAGGGCCTGTTTGTTTTCCCAGGGGGAGGATTGCATGGGGGTTGACCCACAGCTGAGCGTGCATGGAAAGTGTTTTCCGGCCCCTGAGGTTGTGGGAAACTTTATGCCCAAAAAATAGGAGTTTTGGGAACCCCCGGAGGGAGCCGGGGTCATTTTGGGGGAAAGCCCAGGGGGTTTTTATAAGTAGGGATTGTAGCAAAGTGGCTAAAAAAATTTCCCGGGTTTCGAAAACAAGGGGGGTGTCCTAGTTGAGACTGCCCCCAAAAAGGCCGGGGTTTTTGGGGGGGGGGGGCAATTGCAATTGTCACAAAACGGGTTCTGCCCAGTGTATTAGAGGGGCTGGAAATCCAGTTTATGGGATGGCCCCCCCCGGAACAGCTGCAATGGGTGGGGGGCTGTTTCCCCCGTCCCGGGGGGTTCCGGGGGTCCTGTCGGATTTTGGGGGCCGACCCGGGATGGCAAAAAAAAATTGTTCGGGCGGGTGATCAGGGGCGGGGCCTTTCTCCCCCTGCAGAGTGGAGCAGCAGAGGAGCTGCAGAGGCTCTGGCCCCAGAGGCTTGAGGAAGCTGGAACCAGTGGAGGCTGGTGACATGATTGCTGGGGGTGCTGGATGGTAGATCCAGACCACAGGTTAGAGAGGCAATACAGTTTATGTTTAGTTAGTGGCTGGACGGCCAGGGTTTGTTTTGTACGTCTTCTGTGTACGGCTGTACGTTTATCCTGAGCCCAAATAAAAACTGGTTGAGGCCAGTTAAACCAAGAGCCTGAGTTGGAGTGCCTTATGTTGAAGAAAATTTTTGTGCCATTCCGCTTACCAAAGCGGCGATCCGCAGAGCTGAAAACCCCCTGAGACTGTCCAAAATGGCAGCTGGACAAGTGTGAGTCTTACCGTATATATAAATATATATATATATATATATATATATATATTATATATATATAATATATATATTATATATATATATATATATATATATAATCTGTTACTAACAATTCAAACCCTCCCCTCTTTTTCTTTTTTCTATTTATCACATAAAAAGTAAACAATAAAAACAAATAATATAAGTAGCATAGCCGAGTTTGTTGAAGTCCAATCTATCATGATAAAAAATACAACTCATCCCACAAAAAACAAACTCTAATGAGGCTATGTTGCCGAAAAAATAACACAGTCATGGCTTTTGGAAGGGGAGGATGAAAACAACAGAAACATTAGAACCAAAAAATGGTCCACACACTAAAGTGTTAAAGAAGCATCTCCAAAACAGCTTGTTACGAAATGACTAGGCTGCGTTCAGATGTGAAGATTTTTAGATGCATTTTTGATGCCAAAACCAAGAATGGATCATAATTGGAGACCGCATAGTAAGGAAATTCTGAGACGTTTCCTAGTTATAAATAGGAACCTGGTTTTGGCTTCAAAACTGCATCTAAAAAAAACAGAACTTTTAAACTCATCCATAAGGTGGAAGAAAATTCAATGCCATTGATCACACTTGTTAAAAGCAAGATATGGTTATGCACATCCAAAAAAACATTTTTGAAAAAAATGAACAAAGGTGCAACACTGGTGCGGCTGTTGTTTACATACATATTACAATAACAGTGGCACACTATAAACTGAAGCACTATCAAAGGGGACATAGGAATTTTGAAAAAAAGCATTTCTGCTATCTAGGATATATGAAAAATTTATGAGATTCTCAGTTCACATTTTTGATCAAAACTGTTTAAGCCGCCTCCGAACTTCAACGGGATCTCAAGGCAGGTGATCCTACGCTATTGATTCCTACACTATTGATACCTCTCGTTTGGGTACTATTCAGACATCCACAATCCAGGGAATGAAGGAACCAGCTTACAAGTTACACTGCACTGATTAAAAAGCCATGTCAAGGTGGGTGGAGTGCAAAAAACCTAAATGGAGACAGCCACTCCTCCAAACTCAAACTAAAAGCAATATATGGTTATGCACATCCAAAAGTCTAAGATTTACTTACCGAGATCTGTATTTCCATGAGTCCTCAGGCAGCACACAATCGGTTAATATCCTCTTCAACCCAGCTAATGACAGAAGGAAAAGAAACGAGCATCAGGTTCAATTAATTCAAGTACTAATTGGTTCCACCTCACCCATATAAGCTCTCCTCAGACAGTGAACAGAGCTGTATCATTTAAAGCAGTAAGACACTTTTTTGTTTTATAAGGGTGGGATCCCTGTGCTGCCTGAGGACTCATGGAAATACAGATTTCGGTAAGTAAATCTTAGACTTTCCCTTCGTCCTCAGGCAGCACACAATGGTATTTCCAAAGCAGTACAAAACGCAGGGGTGGGAGACAGTATGCAAAATGTGCATTCTCTAAAGTACTCAGATTTATGCCAAAGATCGTAGAGAATACTAAGCAGCTACTTGGTAAATTTAATCAAAAAAAGTTTTACTTTTTTTTTGGCAATAAAGGACGCTATTTAACAAAAAGGTGTTGGCCCCATTTCTTCTAGCCAATGACCATTTTTCTTTGCTCATTTACCCCGGAAGTATTGCTTCAGGCCCAAGGTCAGGGCTTTTGCAGACTTTGTTTTTCTGTAAGGGGCCCCTTTGTAAGTGAAGAAACGATTTCCCGGCCCTCGTAGTTTTGATAAAAAAGTTAAGTTTACCGTTTCCCGAGGTTAAAAAAAGGTTGAGCATTTCGCCCCAAGGGAAAGGGAAATTAGAAGAAAAAAAACTGATAAGATTCCCGGGTTTAAATTACTGTAATCGGATCCCAACTTAAAGGGGCCCCCGCAAAACCCCAAAAAATTGTAAAAATAAAAACAGAAAAGCCCCGAAAACCTCAAGGGGGTCCCCCCAAAACAGCATTTGCGTAAATTTTTATCCCCCAAACTGAAAGACCCGTTTCCCGGCACCCTGAATTTTTGGGGGGACTTGGGTTCCAGACCAGCGAGCGTCACTCTTCCCCTTTGTCTTTGATGTTTGGCATAATTATTCCCGTGAAAAAAACCAGACAGTTTATTGGGGTTTCCCTTTTCTTGGAAAAGATAAATTTTTTGAAATTTTTTCCTTTTTCCCTGGGGTTTTTTTAAAAAAAACCCCTTGCCCGTAGGGAAAAATTGGGGAGAATTATCCTATAAATATATAGTATTATCCTAAAAGGTTAAATTCTTTTAGTTTTGTGTTGGCACCCCACACCAAACCATGTTACAGGGGGAATATATCCTTTTTGTTGTATTTAAAAACCCTAGAAGTTCACTTATGGCATTTGTGTTGGCCCCCCTTCAAAACCCCCCCTTGTTAAAAAAAGGGGGGGGGGGTTAAAATGGAAAATTTAAAAAAAAATGTGTTTTTAGTAATATCCTAAAATTTCATTTCCCATGGCATTTGTTTTGGCGCCCTTCACACCCCCTTTTGTTGCGGGGGAGGTGAGCCACTGGAAGGAAAAGGGGATGGGTTTTCTATAGAAATAAAGGGTTTAATGTGGAAAACTCCAGAGTGAGGTAAACAATGTGCAGAAGGTTACCCAGATTGCCAAAGATAGACCCTTGCCGGGACAGTTTCCCTTTAAAACATTTGGAGGTAAGATTCTCCTAAAACTGGATGTAGAGGGCATGGGTTCAAAAGATCTTTATATGAGCAGTTTATAAAATTTTTTCCCTGCAAAAAACACTGAAAAAAGGGGGACATTGTCACTTTCCATTTAAAAATTGGGGAAAAATTATAAACCCCCTTGAGTTTATTTTTATATACCCCTGAGTTTTAAAAGAAAAGGGGGGACCTTTAATAGTAAGACCCATAATTTTTAACCTTTTTTCCACCCTAATGAAGAGCTATCCCAAAGACTGACCCTTATCTGGGGCCAGGGAGCACACTTCTTTTAATCCAGCCCCCAACCTCTGAGGTCTAGAGAGGAGATGTTTGAAGACAAGGGTCAACCCCACTAAAAGGATTAAAACTAAAAGGGGATCTCCTTGTTTAAAATATATTCAGTCAGATTCAGGAAACTTTACCAGTACAAAAAAGGCCCTTATGCAATATTTTGGGGCCCTTTCAAAAAAATTGCCCCTGTAGTTCCTCCCCTTTGGGTAGCAGCCTTAAAACCTTTAAAGCTGAGGTCTCTTTCCCCTTTGTTTGACCCGAAATAAGGTGGGCCCCCGGATGGACTTTTGGGGAAAAAATTAACCCTTTTTAGTTGAAAATAAAAATTTTACATAAAAAAACAAAGCAAAAATTTTTGGGTTGACCATTGATGAGGGGTTGAGTTTTGGGAGGAGACCACCGATCAAAATTTCAATTTTGGAGTTAGCAAGGTTTCTAAAATTTTGACAGGAAAAAATCTATGTTTAAACTTTGGTGGTACCCTCAATTGGGTGGGACCGGGACCTGGCCCCCGCTGATATTTTCCCTTTTGTGGGGGGGAAAAAAAATTGCATCTTGAAACGAATAACCTTTTTTTAGTTTTCCTGAGAATGTCCTGCTGAAGGACCTGAGTAGAAAAGGGTTAGAGCCCCTTTAACAGAATGGAAAAAAAGACAGCCCAAGACTATAGGGTTAAAAACAGTTTAAAACATAAAACCCTAAAACCAGTTTTTTTTTTCTCTCTCTCTACCTTTCTTCCTTTGCTCTTGTTTAATTAGAAAAAGTCTGTTTTAAAGGGGGGGGGAATTTGAAAATTTTGTGGTGTTGAAAAAGGGGAAAAAGCGATTAAATGTGATGACTAGAGATGGGCGAATTGATTTTTAACGAAGTGGTTATTTTTTTAGAATTTTAGGAAAACTTGGGTTTTTCCTGAACGAAAGTCGAAGTTTGGGGGTACTTGGGGGGGAAACGAAGTATGCTTTTCTTTTGATAAAATGGCTGCGGCCATGGGTTACAGGGGGGCAATAAAACTCTGGGGGAAAGAAGGGCATAGCCTGCGGGACGTGCAGAGATAAAAGCCAATCAGAGACGGCGGGAATTCTGTGACTTTCCCCGCATTATATAAGTCCGGGGGGGGGAGCTGGGGTCTTAAACCGCTCTCACTGTACTGATCAGGGAAAGGTGCTGCCGGGGCCTGTTTTGGTTTTAGAAAAAAACTAAATTTTTATACAGGGGATTTTTTTGTGGGGTGGGCTCAGCTTGTCTCAGAGGGCGTTTCTTAAAGTTCTATTTTGTTTTTTTTGGGTATTGGATCTGAAATCCAGTGTGCGTCCACTGCAGGGGCATTTTTACATTTAAAATCCTATTTTTTTGCTTCACACACATTTAATATCCAAGGGGGTCTAAGCCCGTTACTGTTTTAAATTTATTTAAAGAAAAAGCGTTTTTACAATTCAAAAAACCATTCATTTTTGGGCAGCTCAAAATTTTTTTTTGGCGCAATTTACATCCAGGGGTTAATTAAGCGTTGTTTTTAAGCTGTTTGGGACTCCAAAAAAAAACCGTCATTTTAACCCCCCAAAAAAATATACAAATTTTTTTTTGTAGCCTAATTTTACAAGCAAAGGTTAATTACCCAAATTTTAAACCCCTTGTTGTTTTGGGGGTTTAAAAAAAACCGCCCTTTTAACACGGTACAAAGCTAGTAGTTTGTTTGGGGGGCTCAAAATTTTTGGGCATTTTCATTTCCCGGGGGTTTAATTTTAAACGTTGTTTTTAAAATGTGGTGACTCCCAAAAAACCCTTTTTTTTACCGGCCAAAAAAATATACATTTTTCCCGTAGCCCAAATTAAAAAGGGAAAGGTTAATTTCAATTTTTTCTCTTGTTGGGTGGCGTTTAAAAAAAAACTGCAAATTTTAACACCCCTACAAAGCTAGTGTTTGTGGTGGCTCAATTCTTTGGCGCAATTTAATCCCGGGGTTAATTTTAAACGTTGTTTTTCAGCTGTTTTGGGGAAATCCAAAAAAACCGTCATTTTCACCGCCCAAAAAATATAAATTTTTTCCCGTTGCCTAATTTTACAAAACAAAAAGGGTTTTTTACAATTTTATTCTTGTTGTGTGTGGGTTAAAAAACCCAGCATTGTAACACGCTACAAAGGGTGTAGTTTGTGGGGGGCTTTAATTCTTTGGCGCAATTTACATCCAGGGGTTAAATTTAAACGTTGTTTTTCAGTGTGGTGACTCCAAAAAAAACCGCCCTTTTTAAAGCCAAAAAAATATTTAAATTTTTTTCCTTTTAGCCTAATTCACAAGCAAAAAGGGTTTAAATTTAAAATTTTAAAATTTTTGTTGTGTGGCGTAAAAAAAAACCGCTTTTTTAAACCCCTACAAAAAATAGTAGTTTGTGGGGGGCTCAATTTTTTTGGAGCAATTTACTTTCCCGGGGGGTTTAAATTTAAACGTTGTTTTCAGCTGTGGTGACTCCAAAAAAAAAACCGTCATTTTTTACCGAAAAAAATATTTCATTTTTCCTGTAGTAATTTTACAAAAAAAGGTTAATTAAAATTTTTTTTCTTTTTGTTGTGTGGCGTAAAAAAACACCGCATTGTAACACGTACAAACTAGTAGTTTTTGGTGGGGTCAATTCTTTGGCGCAATTTTTCTTTAAGGGGGTTTAAATTTAAACGTTTTTTTTTAAACTGTTGGGGGACTCCAAGAAACGTTCATTTTCCCCCCCCCAAAAAAAAAACATTTTTCCTGTTTGCCTAAATTTACAAGCAAAGGGTTTAATTTTCAAAATTTATCTCTTGTTGGTGTGGCATAAAAAACACGCTTTTTTAACACACTACAAAATAGTAGTTTTTGGTGGCTCCCAAAAATTTGGCGCCAAATTTTAAAACCAGGGGGTTTGTTTAAAACGTTGTTTTTCGTTGGGGGTGACTCCCAAAAAACCTTCCCTTTTTACCCCCAAAAATATATCATTTTTCTGTAGCCTAATTAAAGCAAAGGTTAATTACAATTTTTCTTTTGTTGTGTGGCGTAAAAAAAAAAACCCGCATTGTAATACGTTTTTTTCAAAAACTAGTAGTTTGTTTGGGGGCTCAATTTTTGGCGGCCCAAATTTTTATTCCCCGGGGTTAATTAAGGGTTTTTTTTTCAGCGTTTGGGGACTCCAAGAAACCCTTTATTTTCACCGCCAAATTTTTATACATTTTTCCCGTAGGTAAATTTAAAAAGCAAAAAGGGTTTAATTAAAATTTTAAACTCTTGTTGTGTGGGGTTAAAAAAAAACCCGGGATTGGGAAATGCTACAAAGTAGTAGTTTGTTGGGGGCTAAATTTTTTTGGGCAATTTACATCCAGGGGTTTTAAATTTAAACGTTGTTTTTAAACTGTGGTGACTCCAAGAAACGTCATTTTTTACCCCCAAAATATATACATTTTTCCCGTAGCCTAATTCCCAAGCAAAAGGGAAATTTTAATTTTTTTCTCTTGTTGGGGTGGGTAAAAAAAACCGCATTGTAAAACCTAAAAAGGCTAGTGGTTTTTTGGGGGGGTCAAATCTTTGGGGCAAATTTTAAAACCAGGGGTTAAAATTTAAACGTTTTTTTTTCGCTGTGGTTTACTCCCAAAAACCCTTTTTCACCCCAAAATTTTTTAAAAAATTTTCTGTGCCTAATTCATAAGAAAGGTTTAAATTTCAATTTTATCTTTGCTGTTTTGGCGTAAAAAAAAACGCATTGTAAAAAACGTTACAAAGCTGTCATTTGTGGTGCTCCCAAATTCCCTTTTGGGGCAATTTACATCCCAAAGGGGTTAAAAAAAGTATTTTCTGCGTTTTCACCCCGTAAAAAAAACTTTCTTTTTTAACGCCACAGAAAAAAATTTTTTGTAGCATAAAAAATATCCGAAGGTTTAAATTTAAACCCCTTTTTCATTCGTAAAATACACAGAGTTTTTAAACCCGGGACAAAACAAAGGTTAAAATTTTTCCCGCCCATTTGTGGAGCGCAATTTATATCCAAAGGGGTTTCCCAAGCTTCTTTTGTGGGTTTTATTTTTGGGTCAAATTAAAGGGGGTGTATTTTCTATACAGATATCTTTTATTTAAACAGTGTCTGAAAATTTTAGAAAAAAAAAGGGATGTAGACAGAGAGGTGGCAGGGGTCTTTTTTTTCCCCCCCCCTGCAAGGGGGCAGAGGGACAAATATTCCTGGGGGCGGCCCCCGGTCGCGCACTTAAAGGGGAGTTTTAGCAGGGGTCACTCGGGGAAAGGGGGCAACTGCCGTGTCATTAGCGGCCGTGTGCTGACTAGAAAAACCCAAAAAGGTTTTGATTGGTTGAATAGGGGGCTTTCCCCTTCCCACCCGATGAAATTGGGCAAAACCCCAGCCAAGAGTCGGTGGGGAAGTCAGACACAACCCTTATTGGCTTTTTCCCTTAAAAGGGAGCGGGGTCAGCGGCCCCCACCTGTCCTAACCCGCCTCTGTTTCCCAAAACCGGTTTCCCCCAGCCAGAGATTACTATGTGGGGCGGGGGTCGGGCCATTTTATAGCGAGGATGAACAATTTTAGGGGGGGCAGTTTAGCAGGGTACTTTGGCCCGGGGGAAGAAATGGGGGGGCCCAATAAACCCTGTTCTTGCGTAGGCCGCAAAAATATAGATGTTTTAGAGTGGCATTTGGGGGGTCATTTGTGGGGGCGGGGCAGCCTCTGCATACCCAAAAAACCCGGGGATGAGGACAGCCAAATTTTCGATGAAACACAAATTTGAGGGATGTTTTGCGACCGCACTTGGGGGCCCGGGTTTAGGCCAAAAGGGCCCTTACATTTGTTTAGGAGAAGGGTGGCGGGGGCCCGCTTGGGGTAGGGGCGGCGCGGGCCCGCAAGTGGGGGCGGGGTGGCCGTGAATTTAGCAGGATAGCAGCCCGGTGAGGGCGGGAGCCAAGCGGCCAAAGGGGGGTAAAAAAACCCCTTCGAAAGGGCAAAGAAAAATAGCGGGGAAATGGGTCAGCGAGGCAAGCGGCGGCAAATTTTGGGATCCTAGTGCGGAGCGTTGGCGGTTAAAATTTCCCATACTCGGCGGTGTGGCAAATTCTTTGCTAAGACCCCCGGGGAGCCCAATAAGGGTATATGTTGGGAAACTGTAAGCAGAAAGTGAAGGAAATTTGGGCCGGGAGCTAACGTTGGCACACGGGGCCCCTTTTCGTTTAACACATTTCAGCGTCAACCCTCCGGTGGGCCCCGGGGGGGAAAAGTGGCTCCTTTTGGTGGTCCATCCGGCGCAGCAGCAGCAGGCCCAGTGGCACGCATTTCCAAGCAGGCCCGGGCAAGGCTCCCCCAACCCCTTTCAGAAAGGGAGCTGTTTCTCTTTGAAAATTTTATCTCCCGGCCGATGCTCCCGCTCCCCGTACCCCATGGCACCGAAATTGGGCCCCCGAGGGGGATTGCAAAAAAAGACAACAGTATGGTTTCCAAACCTTTTCCCAAGGTGCAGAAGCTGATTGTACCCTGTCCAAGTTGTTGGTGTGCAGGGCCTTCCCCTTTTCCCAAAAGGTGGGCTCTGCACCGTTAGAGAATAATGGCTTTTTTGCCCGGAAAACCGAGATGGAGAGTTTCAAAACCCTAATTTCTTTCCAAAAAAGGGCCCGTACCAGCACTTCTTAAAAAAATTGGGAGAACCGGGAAAGGGGGGCCAGTTCCCCTTTAGCCCCTCGGTTTGTTTCCCGGTGCACGGAAACGCGGAAAGTCTGGAGCTGTAACTACGGTCGGGCCAGTAATGTCCCTTTTGGCCCACTGGGTTTAAAGTGCTTCCGGGCCCCGGCACACCAACAAATTGGGCAGGAGGAGTCGCTTTCTCCTCCCGTTGGGCAAATGCTTGGGTCCCGTGCCCAAAGTACGCCTATCCTCCTCCAAACCCCCCCCCATTCTTGCCCCCCAAAAAAGTACTGTCCCCTTTCCACATGTGTAGGGCACAGCGGTGGGGTTTACGCGTTTTAACACCTGGCTTGCCTCGGCGAACGAAGTCACACCCGGGGGGGAAAATGTTCGCGTCATGCAGCAAGAATCGATTTTGGGGGCTTTCTCCGCGCCAAATGCAAATTTGGGGGAAAAAAAAACCCTGGTGACGGGGGCAATGGGAGGAAAATTTGGGCCCTTTCCCCGCTGCAAGAGGGGGGATGGTCCATGCGCCCCGGGATGGTGCATGGTTCAAAACTTTTTGTGAAAAGGTTTCCCGGGGTCTTTCCACCGATCTTCAGAAAATTCTGAAAATGGCCCCGGAAACTGTGCAGGCCAAATTTATCCCTTCCTACAAAGCCGGGGAAAACCCCCCTTTGAGTTGAAACTCAGGAAAGGCCCCTTAACACACTTGTATGCGATGTTTCCACCCCTTGGAATTCCAGGGGCCGGAAAATGTTTTGGGGGGACTGATGAAAGAGAAAAAGGGCCCAAATTAACGTTTTTTTTATGTTTCCCGGGGGACAAGAGTTTCTCCCCCCTTTTTAAAATTTTTATGTCAAACCAGTGGCAGCTCATGCGTGACAACCCGCCGTTTGTTTAGGCCCTTGAGGAGGCCAAGTTATTTGTCAGTCGCCAGGGTACGGGATGAATAAGTCATTCCCCTGCTTCATTGGGCCCGGAACAGATGCTGAAAAATTTTGTTTTGGGCAGGGGTGGGAGGTTTTGGCGACTACATTCCCGGCCGGGCCAAAATGAGTCCGCTGGGGGCTGAAATGGAGGAGGGAAAGGGGACATTGGAGCAGAAGCTTGTCTGGTAAAAAGTGGATTTTTTACCCGGTGACAAAAGAGGAGGAGCGGGGGCAGCCCGGAGGAGGTTTTTTTTTTTATTGGGGTGAAGAAAGACAAAGGGAATGCCTGCAAACCCGTGGCAGTATTAAAAAGTGGGATGGGGGCAGGGAGGCCCCCCGGGGTCACTTTTGCCCGTGGCCCGCAGCTTGCTGATTTTCCCGGCTAGGAAAGGCCAAATAGTCAGCATCCGGCAGAGGGATAACTTCTGGCTCTCCACCCTATTGGACCCTCGCTACCGGTCCAATATGGGAGCCTTTTTCCCAGCTATTGAGAGGGAGGACAAACTCAAATACTATAGGGAAATCCTCCGTAGTCAGTTGGCCGCTGCCTATGTGCGGCATCATCCCTCCTCTAAAAGGTCTGACCGGGGGGTTCTTCAGCGCTCACGTATTACTGCAGCGGCTGCCGGGGGAAGGTGGGGGGGTCGGAGCAGTACCAGCTCCATCAGCAGCAACCTAAGTCTGGAGTCACTGATGAGCAGCTTCCTTCACCCGCCTAGTGAGGAGGGCAGTCGCCAGCAGCAGCAGCAGCAGGACCTGGAGCAGACCCTGAACCAACAGGTGGTGGCCTACTTGGACAGCACTCCACCCCAGTTAGAAGATCCGCTGGACTACTGGGCAGCCAAACTGGATGTGTGGCCGCAACTTGCCGAGTTTGCAGTGGAGAAGCTGTCCTACCCGGCCAGTAGTGTGGCATCAGAGCGGGTGTTCAGTGCGGCGGGGGCCATCGTTACCCCAAGGAGAACCCGCTTGTCCACGGGAAATGTGGAACGACTGACCTTTGTCAAGATGAATCAGGCGTGGATCAGCCAGGATTTCCACACACCAATGCCTTAGGCGTCAGACTACATCAGCCATGACGCCTCACCCAAACTGTGAGAAATGAGTCTGGGTTCAAACTACCTGCCTCAGCCACTATTCTGATGCCGCCACCCGCCTGATGCCACACATCTGCTGCCAGTTTCTCCATCTGCCACCAACAATCTTTACCAGGGACTGGTATTGCCACCCACCTCCACACTCTGTCATTGTGCCACTCTCTGACCTCATGCTGCTGCTGTGGCTGCTGCCGTGACCTCCACACTGTGTCATTGTCCCACTCTGTGGCCTACTCCTGTTTTTGCCACCTCCAGAATGTGATTGTGCCACTGCCTGACCTCATGCTGCTGCTGTGGCTGCTGCCGTGACCTCCACAATGTGTCATTGTGCCACTCTGTGGCCTACTCCTGTTTTTGCCACCTCCAGAATGTCATTGTGCCACTGTCTGACCTCATGCTGCTGCTGTGGCTGCTGCCGTGACCTCCACACTGTGTCATTGTCCCACTCTGTGGCCTACTCCGGTTTTTGCCACCTCCAGAATGTCATTGTGCCACTGTCTGACCTCATGCTGCTTCTGCTGTGGCTGCTGCTGTGATCTACACACTCTGTCATTGTGCCACTGTCTGACCTCATGCTGCTGCTGTGGCTGATGCCGTGACCTACACACTCTGTCATTGTGCCACTGTCTGACCTCATGCTGCTGCTGCCGTGACCTCCACACTGTGTCATTGTGCCACTCTGTGGCCTATTCCTGTTTTTGCCACCTCCAGAATGTCATTGTGCCACTGTCTGACCTCATGCTGCTGTGGCTGCCGCCGTCACCTCCACGCTCTGTCACTAATGTTGCCACCTGAGCTCTCAGCTTGTTTTTTTTCCAGCTTTCTCTGGCATGACTTTATCAGGCAACATTCCCGTTTCAGTTTTTTTGGTCAGTTTTGCCCTCTTAAGTGCCCAGGGAATTTTATAGTGAAGCGATTCTAAGAGCGGCGGCAGTCATGTGCGTGTCATACTAAAACACAACATTGTATGAAGACCAAACCAAGCTCCCTCTGCATATTTAAGCATGGCACAACGTTCTACAGCACCCTGCAGGCTCTGTGCAGCCTGGAAATAGCTGTTTTTTTAACGTGATTCATCCCGAAGTAATTCGGAACGAAGTTATTTTTTGCCGAGAAATTCGGCGAAGTGAACGAACCGAATTTCGGGAAATTCGCCCATCTCTAGTGATGACACAGCTTTTGAGTAGGGAAATTGTCTCCATCTGATTTATGCTAGAATCACAACAATTCTAGTGAAGTATAGTGAGTACAACCTAAGAGGAAGGAAAGTCATTTAGAATGGTAGAAATATTTGTTATTACTATCTCCACTTGAGAACTTCTCTGTGAATTGGAGAACATATATTAGACAGTGGCGGACCAGACCTTTGTACATGAGGAACTATCTGATACCAAACTCCCCTTCAACAGCAATTGAATACATGAGGCTGAACCAGTCCTCAAGACACCTGGTTTGTTGTCTGAGCCTTGTAGACTGAAGGGACATCTGAGGCACGTTATAGAAAAAATAAGTATAAGGATTGGTTACTTCTCAATTGATACAGTTTAGAATCCATAATATTGGGAGATTTTCTTCTGGACTAGAGTGACCTTCCCTTTGGAATTAAAGACTTTTTATTTATTTTATGCTTTTCTCTCTTTTTTAATTTATTTCTCTTCCTCTTCAGTCATGGAACTATCTGTGAGGCCTAAACTTGGTAGGGAGAAATGGGTGGGGGGGATTATAGAAGGGGTTTTAAGAAGCTTTAGCTGTGACCATCCTTTGCCCATAAAATCTTCTGGATGAAGCAGACAGTGCAATAGCTCTCATATGGCTTTATGATTTCTACAGGAAATACACCTCAATAACTGAGGCAGGCTCCAGGTTAGTGATATTCCACAATTATGCCATACTGGAAAATCAGGTTACTCAGATTCAGAGCTCTCGCAATGAGGAAACAATGGCAATGAAGCCCAGTATAACTTTTTTTTTTTTTTTTTTTTTTTACAATTATTATTATTTTAAGCCATATGATGTATGCAAGATATTTCTTTAATAGAACAAGAGATCAATTTGTGTGGAGTGTTTGAAAAAAAATAAACTGTGGATTTTCCTCTGGATTTCCCCAGACTGCATTCTCAGAAGTAAAACTGAGCCTATGAGGGTGTTGTTTTTGTGTTTTTTTTTGTTTTTTTTTTTACATGCTTTCACTGACATGAGCCTCCCAGTTCCACTGTCAATATCAGGGAACTACACAATAAAGGTAGATAGCGGAAAACATTACCATTTCCTACAAAAGTTTCTACATAAACATAGAAAGGGATTCTTTACTGTAAGAGCAGTGAGACTATGGAATTCTCTGCCAGAGGGACTTGTCATGGTGAATTCAATAACGGCGTTCAAAAATGGTTTAGATGCATTTCTGGAGCGTAATAATATAACAAGTTATAGTGTCTAGGATTCAGGAGGGGGGTCATTGATCCAGGGATTTTTCCGATTGCCAGATTGGAGTCAGGAAGGAATTTTTCCCTAAAATGAGGACAATTGGCTTATACCTCATTGGGGGTTTTTGCCTTCCTCTGGATCGACACCTTAGCATAGCAGGCTGAACTGGATGGACGTCTTGTCTTTTGTCGGCCTTACAAACTATGAAACTATGTGGGTTACTCTAGTTTCCTTCACATTCCAAACAGATACTGATAGGTTAATCTGGAATTTAGATTGTGAACCCCAATAGGACAGGGAGTAATGTGAATAATGATATCTCTCTACAGCGCTGTGGAATACAACAGCAATATATAATTTAGTCATTATTTAATTCAATATATAATGGAAAATATAGCAATTTTTTGAGACTTAAATAAAGATAACACATAAAATATCCCATTATGAGGTATGTAAGAGATTCATAAAATCACACAGTATAAAGCAGTCAGAAATCAAGACTCCCAGCAGATACCACAGTATTAATTTTATCACCAAATAACATTACCTTGCATCAGTATCTGTCCATGAGGTATCATAAAATACTGAACTTATAAATTCACTACTTATCTGACATATCAATAAATTATTGCACCATAAAGCTATTTAGAGCATATTATCCATAAGCATTCAAATATACCATATGGCCCTCCTGATGTGTATTGTGCTTACTTCCATGCGGTGAAAGCATAGTCAAGCTCCAGTGTTTTGGAGGCAGATATTTCAAGTAAACTTGTGTGTTTAAAGGCAATGGATCGAGGTGGCATTCACCTCAGAGATTACAAAGATCCCCAATTTGTAATTGCTGCACCCCTAAATGATATGTGCAACCAGTGACATCTTAAAGGAGGTGCTCTCATGATTGGAAAATGGAAAGTATAAAAGAGAAGAAGCCGGCAATTACAGAAACGTTAGGTTGATACCCATAATAGTAGAAGTAATGGAAACTCTCTGAAAAAGGGGATAATCAACCACCTAGGACATGGCTTTACTGAGGGTAGATCATGTCAAATTAATCTCACTGATTTCTTTAACTATGTCACAAAAGTGTTGAATAAGGTGGATATTACAATATCTCTCTAAAGTGAGTACACCCCTCACATTTCTGTAAATATTGTATTATATCTTTTCATGGGACAACACTGAAGATATGACACTTTGATACAATGCAAAGTAGTCAGTGTACAGCTTGTATAACAGTGTAAATTTGATTTGCCATCAAAATAAGTCAACACAGAGCCATCAATGTGTAAACCGCTAGCAACAAAAGTGAGTACACACCTAAGTGAAAATGGACAAATTGTGCCCAAAGTGTCAATATTTTGTGTGGCCACCATTATTTTCCAGCACTGCCTTAACTCTCTTGAATGGCATGGAGTTTACTAGAGCTTCACAGGTTGCAGCCACTGGAATCCTCTTCCACTCATCCATGACGACATCACAGAGCTGGTGGATGTTAGAGACCTTGCGCTTATTCGATTTAAAGATACCCCATAGATGCTCAATAGGGTTTAGGTCTGGAGACATGCTTGGCCAGTCCAGCAACTTTACCCTCATTTTCTTTTGCAATGCAGAGGTCGTATTGGAGTTGTGTTTGGGGTCATTATCATATAGGAATACTGCCCTGTGGTCCAGCGTGTAAGTGAGGTCAACCACTCCGATGCAGGATAGCAGGAGCGGAACTACCGGGGTAGCAGACATAGCACCTGCTACGGGGCCCACGTTTTTAGGGGGCCCAGGTCCCCTAATGATGCAGGCATGGTAGCAGCTTCTACTGGGTCTGCTACCCCGGTATTTCCGCTCCTCGGTCTGGCCAGCAATGAACTACATTTCACTGCTGGCCCTGTGATCGGGGGCAGAGCTATGGTGGCTGCCGCCGCCACCCCCTGCCGATGGACGCCTGGGGACTCTGTCCCGAGTGTTCAGAGGCAGGAGTACCATGAAAAAGCAGAGCTGATGTGGGTGGTGCAATGACATCATATCATCATGCCACCCACACTGAGCACAGAGGCTCACACCGTGGAGCTCTCACCGTGGGAACAAGGTGAGTAAGTTATTTATTTCATTTTTTACACTAATGGAGCCTAAACCCTGCCTACCTGTATGGGCCCCTAAAGCTATCTAAACCCTGCCTACCTATCTTTTTGGGATACCTAACCCCTACCTGCCTGCCTGTATGGACCCTTATAGCTACCTAAACCCTGCTTAGCTAACTTTACCCTGCCTGCCTACCTATGGGCCCCTATAGTACGGTTACCAGAAATTTTGAGAGTGAAAGAAGGATGCGCACTAGCTCCAAAAATTTGCACAGACCAAGCCCTCTTTATACAAAGCAACGCCCTTTCAAAAAATGTTACACTCACTACACCCAACTACTGTATAACAGCTCTGGAAAAAAGCTAATTGAGAGGTTTGTCATCACCGAGCTTTCCTGGACGTTGGATAGCCTGTTCCGCATCCAGGAGAGCTGAGAGATTCTGCCGAACTGTGCCTGAACCTAAACCATTACACTAAAACCAATATTTCCACCATATAGTGACCATATAGTGGTAGATACCAATGTACACAGACTCTATACTACTGCCATACAGTGACCATATAGTGCAGACTCAATATTACCACCATATAATGACCATATAGTGGTAGGTACAATTGTACAGTCTCTGCAGACTATATGTAACCCTCACACAGTGACCATATAGTGGTAGATTAAGTGTACACAGGTTTTGCAGACACACAACTGAGTACAGTGCAGTTACATTTAAGGATTCACAGGTGATGTCTTTTCTAATCGGAGTCGTTCACTTTCCTTATTCTTCTCCATTTAGCCTAGACTACGATAACGTCTTCTCCCGGCCACGACTCATTCCTGCTGAATTTACCACACAAATATTTTAGAATCCTCATTTTTCCAACACTTATATACCTACCTACCTACTTTGGGTTTACATACCCATAATAGGGATCTAAATAGAAAAGCGTTGTGACCCACTTTCCTATCAAAGGGCCGCCAGCCTGTAGGCAGGTATATTACCCCCCATATTCTGTAGGTAGGTATATGTCCTCCATAGCCTGTAGTCAAGTATATGTCCCCCCTATTATTCTGTATGGAAGGCAGTTATAGGTCCCCCATAGTCTGTAGGGTAGACAGGTATAGGTCCCCCATAGTCAGTGTAGGCAGGCCTAGATCCCCCACAGTCAGTATAGGTAGGAATAGGTCCCCAATAGGCACATATAGGTCGCCCATAAGCAGGTATAGATCCATCTTAGGCAGGTATAGGTCCCCCATAGGCAGATTAATATCCTTCAAAGGCAGTATGGATCCCCTATAGGCAATATAGTTCCCATAGGCAGGTAAATGTCCCCCATAAGCAGGTTTTTAGGTCGGTGTTAAAAAATAAAAAACACTTGTACTCACCTTTCCCCCGCTGCTCTGAAGAGGGACCCACTCAACTCTGTCTTCTTCCAAGCACAGGCACCTTGACATCATCAGGCCGGGCAGCCAGCGTGATGACACTTATGCCAGCTATGCTGGAAACTCCTTCTGGAGTCCTCTGCGGAGTGCTCGCTTACTACTCCGCAACAGCATTTTAATCTGTATAAGCTTCCAGAGGAGGCACATACAGGTGAAGAGATCGCCGGCGGTGCCCAGGCGTCTACGGTAAACTTGCAATGTCCCAATGAAAGCGGGACATTTGGGCATCCCCCCGGGACATTGAAAACGTGGAGGGACACTGCGGCAAAAAGCATGACCAGCCCGCTGAAAGTGGGACATATGGTCACCTTACCCTATATAGGTCCCTATATCCTAACTAAACCCTGCCTACATATGTGGGCCCCAATATCCTACCTAAACCCTGCCTGACTACCTATATGGGCCCCTATACCCTACCTAAACCCTGCCTGCCTACCTAAACCCTGCCTACTATATGGGCCCCTATAGCCTACCTAAAACCTGACTACTATATGGGACCCTATAGCCTACCTATACCGTGCCTACCTATATGGGTCCCCTATAGCCTACCTCAAGCCTGTCTACCTATATGGGCCCCACCTAAAGCCTACCTATAGTACCTAGCTACCTGCGGCCTATGTATAACCTACTTGGCTACCTGGAGCCTATCTACAGCCTACCTACCTACCTGGGGGCTGCCTACCGAACTGGGGCCTAACTACCGCCTACCTAGGGCCAATCTACCTACCTGTAGCCTACCTATTTAACTGGAACCTGTCTACCTACCTACCTAACTGGAGACTGTGTACCTACATGTGGCCTAACTAGTGCCTACCTATCTAGTACCAATGTACCTACCTGTGGCCTATGTTCTGCCTACCTACCAGTGGCCTAACTGCTGCCTATCCACCTGGAGCTTACCAACCTAACTACCTAGTGCCAACCAACCTTATGGGGGTCTACCTGGTAACATGATTATGAGGGGCATAGGCCATAGCTGTAACACAATGTGAAGGGGATGTTCCTACCCTCCCCTCTAGGAGACTGTGGCTTTAAGCTATGGCCTGTACCCACTATCCCACCCCTGGGAAGTTCATAAAGAGGTGGGGGACAGTGAGGGAGGTGCTGGAAAAGTAAAGATTCTAAGATATTTGTGTCCAAATCTGTAGGAACGAGTAGTGGCCGGGAGAAGTCATCATTGAGTTCTGGATCAGATGCAGAACAAAAGGGAAAGTGAACAACTCGTCAGAGAAACGTCACCTGTGAGTCACAAGATGTAACTGCACTGTAATCACTTATGTCTGCAGAGCCTGTGTATACTGGTATATACCACTATATGGTCACTGTATGGTGGTAATATTGGTCTTTGTATACTGATATTTATTCAATAATACTGTAGGGGTATTATTCAGTCAGTATGTGGTGGCAAGTTGTGGTTGTGTCGTGGTGGTATAATCAGGTTCTTATATAGTAGCATTATTGGTAATGTTTGATAATGTTGATCTTGGTATAGTGGAATTTATTTGGTAGCAGTATGATGGCAAGGTAATCGCTCCTTGTAATATCTAGTAACTGCATTACTTTAAGAGTTCCCGATAAATGTTCATGGTGGTTCTAGAGGGTAGCCCCATCCAAAAGTTTTCTATGGGGCCCAAGCTTCTCTAATTACGCCCCTACGTGAGAGGACTGTTAATTAGTAAATGGTGCAGCAATAATTGCACGTATACAGTCCTTTGAATGGAGATATTACATAGTTTTACTCAGTTGAGACAATTAGGGCATGATGGTTACGGATATACAAGTTCACAATGCTCCCATTGAGGCACATACAGTATCTCACAAAAGTGAGAATACCCCTCACATTTTTGTAAATATTGTATTTAGTGTTGAGCGATATTTATCGACAAAGTTGAAATCGGCAAGGTTTTTATGGTGATCGAAATTTCCAGATCATGCGATAATTAAGGTTAAAATCTGAGCATCATCTATTTAAAATCGCGCCTTTTTCGGCGCTTCCTGTAATTTTGGCGGCCAGCAAATCCGATTGCAGAAGAGAGCAGGGTGAGATGTGGGTGCGATTGGCTGGAAAAAGCACATGTCCTCGTTTTACATAGAACAGCGTTTCCTGTGTCAGCCTCAGTGGCTCTCAGCGTCTCATAGGGATAGGACCCGCGCTCTGCCTTTTGGCCAAACAGCTCAGCGAAATTAGTCTATTTCTGCACAGAGAAACCTCTACTATTAGCTGTGATCCTTCCAAATTTTTTATATTAAGATTTGAAGATTCTTGTAGTTAGGTAGAGAATTTTAAAGGAGCATCTACCGCTGTAAATTCACGGCGGGGGAGCAGGGGGGGGCCCCGCGGGCGAACACAGACAAGCTCTATCTATAAAGAACACTGGATAAAGTTCACCAAGACTTTGTGTAGACATTGTAGTGGAATATCATTATTATTAACATTTTGCTATTGAAATATTTCCTGGATATTGGGCAGCCTGAACTTATATTGGATACACATCATTTGTAGTAACTGCAGGTCTCTTTGTTAGGTGCAAAACTCCACTTTTATTATCATATACTTTATCAGATAGTTTTTCTTTTTAAATTTTTAAACCCATTACCCCCCTGTGACTGTTGTATACCCCACCTTGAAGTTAAATTAAATCCAGAAAATCTTGTAGTCAGAAAGGGTTTGTTTGTTGCCAAAAATCCCGTGTATCAAGAAAACTTAACAGTTACATTTTTTTTTTGATTTTTGGCGCCCCCCAGCATTGTTCATTGACGCGGCACCCAAAAACCCCCGTAAATTTTTAAAACAGCAATTCTATATTCACCAAGGTGAATTAAAAGGGTGCAAAAAATCCCGGTGTATCATACGAAAAACATAACATTTTATGTGTTTTTTGACTTTCTGCACACCCAGCTTTGGGTTTAAATTGAGCAGCATCCACGAAAAATTTTAAAAAACAGCAATTCTATTTTTCCCACAGGTGAATTAAAAGGGTGCAAAAAATCCCGTTTATTAAAACCAAAACATAACAGTTACGTGTTTTTAAACTTTTGCAACCCGGCTTGTTCTTTGGAAAGCATCCACGTAAATCATAAAACAGTTTTTTCTATATTCCCCAAGGGTTAAATTTAAAAAGGTGCAAAAAATTCCCCGTTTATTATAAAAAAACCATAACAGATACTTTTTTTTTGGATTTTTTCCCCCGGGTCCGTTTTGGGTTGTTTAGACCCCCTTGCGGGTTAAATTTGAATCCAAAATTTGGTTTTGATTAGGGGGATTTGAGAAAGCTTTTGATTTACAGTTTTTTTAAAAAAGAATTTTCCAAAACAATTCCATACCTTTCTCTTTTTTTTAAATATTTCTGAACATGGACAAAATGCGGGGTGGTAAGCGAGCAAAGGGGGGAAACCACATGGAGGAAAGGGGTACGAGAGAAGGTCCCTCCTTAAAAGTGCTGGGGCCCAAAAACGAAATGCCAGTGGATCGTCAGTTGCGGGACCGTCAGGCCTTTTCATCGCGGGGCCCAGGGCCCTGGGAATCAAAGAACAAAACATCGTCCCCAAATTTCTGTCCTTCAGGGGGTTTAAAATGAAACCCCTGAAAATCTGGGCATTTTTTTAAACCTCCTCTTTCCTCGCAGTCACGGCCCCCAAAATTCGTCATCAGCATCACAGCATCCGTCCAAAATAAAGGGCACCCAAATGTAAAATCGTGAAACCCCCACTGTGGAAAATCCTTGTCTGCGGACCTCTTTGTGAAAAAAATGGGTTTGGGGTCAAAAGGGCTTTTTTTAAAAAAGAAAGGGGATGTTTTTGGGTCTGCTCTGACCCCCATTTAAACTGATGCCATCAGAGGAGGTGAAGGAACCCGGGTTCAATCGGCAAAAATCCCGGGCCGTTGGGCCCAAACCCCTTTGGGCAGTCCCCCTTGTTTTTGTACCCCGCAGCTTTGGTTTGGCAGAAAGTCGGGACGCCCAAAGGGTCAATGTGTTAAAAGTTTATGATAGGACACATTGCGGCCCCATCCTGGTCTTTTCCGCAAAATTTTGGCTTGCGACCCCGCTTTTTCAGGGGACGAGGAGGAAGCCCGATGGGGTAGTGTCAATAGGGCCCCCGCCAAAAAAAGGGGGAGAGGGGGGGTTTTGCAAAAAGTCCGCGGGTATGATTCCGCCGGGCCAGGGTCAGGAAAACCCCCGCCCCCCCCCGTTTAATCGCCGTAAAAAAGGGTCCAGGACCTCTCAAGCCTGGGCCTTCTTTGACCAAGCCTCTGATTAAACCCAGCGATTTTCATATGCCGCCTTTGCCGAAAACGCAAATTTAAGGCAAAAACCCCAAAAGTGGTTAACCACCCCCAAACTTTAGTCACATGAAAGGCGAATGGATGATTTGGGAAAATGGAGGGAACCCCTTGGGCCAAAAAAAAGGGCCCAGACCCGACCCCGGGGCCTCCAACCATTGTCACAACCCCTCTTTTTCCGCCTCTTCCCTCCTCCCCCCCCACCAACGTTCCTCAGTTTCCCCATGCCCTTCAGAGTCATAAACAGGGATCGGGCCCTTGGGGCTTCACCCTTTTCCACCGTCCCCCGGGTACCCGGGGGGGCCCACCGAGGGCCCTTAATTTCCCCGGTTTTTGGGGGGACAACCCCCTTTTTTCCCCCCCCCCAACCCGCATGTTCAGCGCCCATCAAGCAGCCAGCCTTTGTTTCCCCTTTTTTGGGGACAGAAGAAACATTTTAAACCCCAAAAACCATCCCAAAGCCAAAACCTGAAGGGTGGGCTTTTGCCAGGTTTTTGGGCCCTTGGGAAAAATTTTCCCTTTCCGCTGGGGGACACAGAGGGGTTTTTCCGCCATGTCATGGCCCTCGCCTCCCCCCCAATACCAGAAAACCGACCCAGGCATTTTTTTGCCAAAAAAGCCGCCCCTCCCCCTGGCCACCCCAAGTGCCCCATCTAAAATTTCAACGCTTTGTCTGCATCTGTGCCCGGGAAAAAGCCATCTCCCCCCGGGACACATGGACTAGTAAGCACGGCCAAAGGGCCCGCTATATCTCTTACAGCTCATGGGTGAGCGGGGTGGATGTCTGGGGGAGACGGGTGGCTCTCGGCTGGGGCGCACCGCTCTAAAAAACCGCGGGGATGGTGCGGGGGTTTTTCCCCCCAAGGTCCCTGGGGGGCATAAGGGTCCCCAGAGACCCCCAGGCCGTGTTAAAAATTAATCTCCCTTGGGGGACCCCCCACACACTTGGATTTGTGGAGGGGTCTCTAAGAAAACGAGGGCGAGCGCTGGGGGGGGACAAAAACCCCTTTGCCAGGCAAGGGGGTCCCGAAAAACGGGCAAAAATTGCTGGCCCCCCCTTAAGATCATAGGTTTGGAGCCCCATCCCTTGCTGGCACATGTCATGAACCTTGCTCCAGAAATTTCTAAAAGATACCCGGGTTGGATTTTCCTGGAAGAAGGCCGAGCTTGGTTCGCATTTCCCCGCCGTTCGCACCTGCTTCTTCCCGCCGGGCGGGTTTGGGCAGCGTCACCCCTCGGCCCCCCCCGTAAAACCATCTCAGGGTTGACGGGGGCAACAGGGCGGGAATTTCCCACCCTCCACATGCTCCAGGTTTTTGGTGGCAGCAGCGCAATGCCTTTCCCCGCATACGAAGTGACACAGGGCCTGACAAGCGCGGTCCCGGCCTCGGGGTTTTTAACCCCCGAGAGTGGAGGCGGGTGAAAGAGCTTTGCACCTTTCCAGCCGGGTTTTTAAAAGAAGCCACAAAAATTGGTCAGGGGGAAAAAGCCCTTGTCAGCATGACATTGGGGTTGATCTATTTCGGGAACGATCGTTGGACACTTTAAAAACAACAGGTCCCCCCAGCGACGGAGGAGGAAAAGGGACATAGATGGGGAAACCGGGGAAAGCCTTTCTTCCGTCAAACCCAAAAGGGCCCCGACAGTTTCACAATTTCTTTCGGTCTTCATTGGGCCAGTGGTTGGGGGTCCAAGCTAGGGGAAAAGGTGGCCTCAGCTCTCGGGGGGTGCACATCTCAGGCAAGTCGGGGCTGTGTTGAAGCTGTCCCGGAGGCAGCGGAGGGGGAAAGGTTTTCCCTTAACCCCGGGATGTTCCCCGAACCTTCCCTGCCTTGGAAAGAGGTTGGGGGCAATTTAAAGGTGGAGGAGGAAGATGGGGAAGATCAGTTTTTATCCCCCTCGCCCAAAGAGGCTTGGGAAATAAAGGGATCCATCTCAAAATTGAGTGCTTGGTTTGCTCCATTTCCCCCCAAACTGATTCCTCGCATTAAGGCCCTAAAATGAAAAAACTTTACTGGGTGGCCACCCTCCTGGGGTTTCCCCGGGACAAAACAAAAACTCAGGGACTTTCCCTTTCCCCCCACCCAAATAGAGAGTAAAAAGCAGGAAATGGAGACCTTGCTGATTGAAACAACTGGGGACTTTTGTTTCGTCCGCTTCCCCGTTCCCCCAAAAGTCACGGTGGAACAACCTCAGCGAAGTGAAAAGCAGTAGAGTGCCCCAAATAGGGGTACGGGCAGGGGTTTTTTAGGGAAAGGGGGGCGGAAGCCTAAGGGGGACCCCCTTTGGCCCAAACTTTGTTTACCACCTCACCAAAAGCAAAGCAATGCAGGGCAAAACATCCAATACACAGAGACAGCTTAAGATTTATGGTGCACGCTATCTGCGTCTCAACACCCCATGTTTTTGCATGTGTTCCGGCCCAATAGGGGCCCTTTTTGGTATCCAAAATGGCGGGAAAGGGCCCCAGTGGCTCCCCTCCCGCCATAGGGGGTTTGTCCTGCCCAGCAAACCAGCGGGCAAATTGAGCGGGAAACCCTTTACACAGCTGGGGTTTTAATTTCAGACAAAAGCATCCGGCTTTCCACAATAATTTTGGGTTGTTTGAACCTTTTAACAAGATGGAAAAGGCAGGATCTCTATGATGTTGTTGGGCCCCCCAAATTTCCGAGGTCCCGATTATTGCCCTCTACTTCTCATTTCCCCCCAAAAAAAATGGTCCCCTTGAAAAATTTTTTTTAAAAATTTATCATTTCTTACGAAATTTTTTTTCTCTTTTCCTCTTTTATTCTCTTTTGCTGTGAGGGGACTGTAAAAAAAAAAAAAAAAACAGCAAGGTTTTTAAGAAACAACCCTATTTAAATTTTCTCACTTTATCTTAAAAGTTTTCGCCCTTGTCAATGGGGTTTTTAGGCATGTTGCTGTGAGATACACTTTTAATTATGGGTTTTGGGAAAAAAATTTTGGCTTCCCAATGGCCCTTTCTCCCTCACAATTTTTTTAAAAGTGGCGGGGAAAATCTTTTTTATAATTTTTTGGGGTCATGTAGCTTGAGATACAGCAATAATCAAAGGTCCTTTGGAACGAAAAAGGGGGGCTTCTAAGTGGCATTTCTCCCTCACAATTTTTTTAAAAGTGGGTGAGAAGTCATATTTTTAATTTTTTTTGGGGGATGTAGCTGTGAATACAGCAATAACAGGTCCTTTTGGAACTAAAAAGTTTCTTCTAAGTGGGGATTTCCCCCTCACAATTTTTAACAGTGGGTGAGAAAGGGCAATTTTAATTTAATTTTTTTTGGGCATGCTGCTTTGAAATGCAGCAATTTTCTAAAAGGTCCCATTTTTAAAAAAAAAGTTAAATTTTAACCCGACATTTGGGTTTTTCCAATTGACCAAAGTGGCTCAAAAGGGGCCCTGCTTTGAATTTTTGGGGGCTTTTTGCTTTGGAAAAAGCAAACAATTTCTACAGTCCTTTCCCAAAGAATTTTGTTTTTTAATAGAAAATTTGTTTCCTTTACAATTGTCCCAAAAATGGGGTATGGGTCATGTTTTTTTTAATTTTTTGGGGGGCCCTTTTGCGTGGGCATGCAAACTATACTACAGGTCCTTTTTTTAAAAAAAAGTTGTTTTTTTAAAAGACATTTGTTCTTCACAATTGCCCAAAATGGCTCAAGGGTTTTATTCTTTTAAAATTTTTTGGGGGGATTTTGCTGTGGGGCATGCAGCTATACTAAAAGGTCCCCATTATAAAAAAAGTTGTTTTTTAACGGGCATTTTGGGTTTTTCACAATTTTTCAAGAGTGGGTAAGGGTGATGGTGCTGTCAGAAAAGGAATAGGTAGGGCACTGTTAATGGACACATATTGCAAAATGACTTGTTTTTGCAAGATCTTTAACAAGCTATAATCCCTGTTTTTGGACAACCCATTTAATTTCAAATGAAAAAAGAAAACAAAGGGCATGGGGGGGATTCCCTCCTATTTTAAAAAAAGTGTTTTTTTTAAATTAAATACTTTTAAAAAAACTTTCATGTTTCAAAAAAAAGCTGGTAAAAAAAATTCCCCCGAATTGTACAAGGGAGGTGCAGGAAAAAATTGACCAATGTAGGTTAATTAAAAGGAAAGGAAAAATGGGGCACGGGAAAAAAAAACAAAGTACAGGGGAAAAATTTCCTCCAGCAGTTGAAAATAAAATGAGAAAAAGAATGCCAAGCAAAAGGGCACCGGGGGTAACAGGACGGTAACCCCCCAGTTTTTCCAAGGAAGCTCAATTTGGTTCCCCAAACCATAAAAGGGGCAAGCGCTACCCAGGTCTTGGGCTGTGTTTGAGGAAGGTGGGGGTTCCCCACACCCATTTCCCCTTCCCCCCACTTTTGCTTCAGCACGAAGTTTTTGTTTTTTTTTTTTTTTTTTTCCCGCGTCATCAGGGGCATTTTTAAACCCGTGTGTTAAAAAGATGGGCGGACCCCCAGCCTGGGCTTTCAAACCCCACCCCCTGTAAATCCGGGCCCCGGGTCAGCTGTTGGGACAGGACAGTTCTAGTCAATGGGCCCCGTTTCAACTAAAATTTGGGGGTTGAAAAAAATTCCCTTTTCCCGGGACTTTTGTAAACTGGGGTCAGAAGGTTTAATGGTCCCTTTCTGTGGCCCAGGGCAGGGGGCGTATATGTCCAGTTCCCAAATAAAATTTGGGGGTTGAAAGATCCCCTTTTTTTGGGACTTTTTTAAAAATGTGGTCCCCGACAGGGTTTTAAAGGTCAAATTTTGGGTTTCAGAACAGATATTGTTAGTGTCCAGTTCAACTAAAAAGGTTGGTTTAAAACTCCTTTTGCGGGACTTTTTAAATGTGGGGGCATGCAGGTTTCGGGCTTTATGCTGCGTTCCAGGACAGGGTTTTTCAATGTCCCGTTTTAAGTAACATGATGGTTTTTAAAACAACTGGCCCCCCTTCTTTGGGACTTTTTTAATTTTTTGGGTGAGCAGGTTTAAGGGTCATGCTTGGTACAAACCCGGGGGAAAATTTTTTGGGGGGGGGAAAGGGCTGTGATTTTTTTCTTTTACCCTTTTTTAACCCCCAAATGTGTTGCCTAAATGTAGCACGTATCCATTTGACTGTTTTTGGATGTTTTAAATTTTAGCTTTTCCAGCCTTGTTTTGGGGTAATAATGAAGGTGTTGTTGCTCTCCCCCTAAAACCCTTTAAAGGAACGCTCATAATTTGATGCTCATTTTCGAAAAAAACCCTTTTCGTAGCGGGCCCACTAACGACAAACGATCGTTCTCGATAGCCAAACGCAATCGCTCAACACTTAAATTTTATTATTCTTTTCATGGGGGGCAACACTCAAGATATGACCTTTGATACAATGTTAAGAGTCCGTATACAGCTTGTATTGCATTTTTGCTCTCAAAAAAACTCAAAAACACAAAACCCTAATGTCTAAAAAGAAAGGGAACAAAAGTTTATTAAACCATAGGTAAAAAGGACAAAATTTGGACAAATTTGCCCCTTTTTCCCCCCTTTGGGGTCACGGGCTTTATTATATTTTAAGGTTCAAGGTGTGGGGTGGTTAGCAGGTGGTGTTAAAATTTTGGGGTTATCCCCTCTCACAATCTCTCCCTACTTTGGGTTTCTTTAAATTTCCCAAAATGGGACCTATAGCAAAAAAAAAATGTCTGAGGATCTGAAAAAAAAAAATTGTTGCTCTACATAAAGATCGGCCGGGCTAAAGGGGAAAAAATTTGGGAAAAAACCCCCAAACTGAGCTACAGCAAAGGGGCCAAATCCCACAGTGGTTAAAACCGACAGGTTCCCCCTCAGAACAAGGGCTTGCCATGGTTAAAAAACCCAAAAAGCTGAGTGCACATGGGTTGTGTCAGATCTAGAGATTGTCTTTTTTTTAAAAAAAGATGTATGATGCTGCCAGATTGCTGCAGAGGTTTTCCCGGGGTGGGGGGGTTAAACCCGTCATTTCTTTAGAAACCTACACTGCATTTTGCATCAATTAGCTATTTTGGCTGCCCTTTGAAGAAAGGAAACCTCTTTTTTAAGTGATCACCCAAAAAAGCCCGCAAACAGTGTGCTTTAAGAAAGCATTTTGTAAGGCCCCTGGGTTTTTTGGGAAACCCTGTCTGTTGGCTGATGAGACCCAGAAAACTTTTTAATTATTTTGGGGGCGGAAGGGGGGCCAAGGGGGGGGTGTGGGGGGGGGGGGGGCAAACCCAAGGGTTTTGGGGGGGGAGGGGGGGGGGGGGGGGGCCAAATCAAGGGGGTTTGCCCGCAATCAAAACATGGTGGTGGGAGTGTCATGGTTTTTTTGGGGGGCATGAATGCAGCTGGTGTAGGGAGCCCCAGTTTCATTGAGGGAACTATGAATGCCAAAATTTTCTGTGGGAAACTGAAGAAAAGCTGGAAACCCCCCCCTTCGGGAAAAAGGGGGCCCCAGGGGCATATTCCAAACCCTTATAAACCCAACCCCCCCAAACTTTTTTAAAATGGGCCCCTGAATTTCTAAAGAAAATAAGGATAAATGTGCTGGGGGGGCCCCAAACATTCTCCAGACCTAAACCCTATTGAGAACTGTGGGGGATCTTCAAACGGAAGGTGTTAGGAGCGAAGGTCCCCTTTAAAAACCACCGCTCCATGATGACATCATGGGGGAGGGAAGAGTATTCCGTTGGGGCAATTTTGTGAAGCTCTATTTAAAATCCATAACCCCGATTAAAACAGTGTTGGGAAAAAAATGGTGGGGCCCCACAAAAAAATTTACCTTTTTGGGGACAAAATTTGTTTTAATTTTTTTCCCTTAGGGGTGTACTCACTTTTGTTGCCACGGTTTACACATTGATGGGGTATGGGTTTAGTTATTTTGAGGGAAAAACAAATTTTTCACTGTCATAAAAAGCTGTACACCCGAATTCTTTACATTTTTATAAAAATGTCATATCTTTAGTGGGTTTTCCCATGAAAAAAAAAGGGGGTTTTGGGTACAAAATTTTACATAAAATTTTTTAGGGGTGTACTGACTTTTTTTGAGATACGTTTCAATATAATAAGGGTTGTGACAGGCAGTTTCAGAAATCTTTCTTTTTCATTCATTCAGTCTCCTTTCATTGTACCAAAGATTCTTTAGTGTTCATCACCCCAAAGGCATCACATTGCAGGGGCCCAAAAAACAGTTTTATTGTACAGCTAGTTCATACAAAACTGGTGCAACATTTTACGCAGGACTTTTTCAAGCATGCTTGGTGAGTATGGACTAACTAGTGGATAGTGGTTTTTTGCATTCCTGATTTATCTTGCGACCGAAATATTATTGGTGCAGTTCATTCTATAGAGGCATGTCACACAGGCCAGGAATGCTAGTGCTACAGTCTCATGGTCCACCAGCACAGTACTAGTCACAAAGTTCCACAGTCACCAATAGTTTTTTCTTTCTCGGGTTTCCATGCTAGCCCTATCCTGAAGCCCCATTGTCCCCGGGGGGCCACATTTCCAAATGCCCCTCGGGTTTCCAAACTGCAAAAAACCCCCAAAAAAACCATATAATTACACAGATAAGGGAATTGTCCACCTCGTATTTCTTTTTCTTTATCTGCTGCTAGTGCTTATTAAAAAAAAACAAAAAAAAACTTATACTTCCCTTTCTTCTCACCTTGTTCCAGCACTGTGATGTCCTCACTCGCTGATGGTCTTCTGTTTTTTTTTTTTAGTGCTTCTGAACAGGCACATCACTGCTGCAACTGCAATGGTCCCGTACACCTGACTGACTCCACTGTTCGAACATCTTACTTCCGAAATGCGATATCAGGCAGTGGCACATGACCACAGTCAATGGGGTCTTTCTGATCCACTGGTGTCGGTTATGTAACGGATCTGGTAACTCTTCTGCGATGGCTTCTCCAAACAGAACCTCCAATGCATATTTCAACTGGGCCAGGGAATTATTACCTAAGTGTACTTCTCTGGGCTTCCTGATGACTTTTCCTTATCACCTGGCAAAACCCTACATAGTACATTACTCAGCAGAAGGCAGCGTAGATCACCCCTCAAAGTGTTCTCTTGCTATGTATCATGATTAAACTTTGTGGTGGTGAGTAGGGAATGTATTTATGTGTAATGTTTTATATCGGATGCTGTGGCACAGTATTATGCTGTTAGAATCATTCTGTAAGCAACTAGAAAACTATCAGACAAGCAGACGACTTGTGCAGAGTGACATAAGCTGGAGAAAACAAAACCACCCTAAAGATGAGAGAGAGCTGAGAGCTGCTGACACTGGCTGGCACGTTAATGACTGGTAATTACCTCGGTATATATATGTATATCTATCTATTGAATGCATGTTCTGCTCCGTAATGTAAACATCTCTTTACAAAATTACAGCATCAAGAAGATGTGAGCAGGAACAATGGAGAAAACATCATTGAAGTGATCATTCAGATTAAATCACCCTCCCACACACAGGTGCACACACAGCGCAGACACAAAGACTGATTCATGGCCGCCATTAATGCTGCAGCAGTCAAGGATCTGTTTACCACCGAGTAACTGGAAAAAATACACAGAGCTTAAAGTGCAACTGCGGTCACTGCTGATAGTAACATCTATGACACAGAAATTTGTCCTCGGTGACATGGTCCTCTCATCAGACCTCAGACTGAAGCACAGATTTTATATTCACTGAATAAATTGTCACCCTTTGCTGGGTATTTTACTGTATATGAGAACAGCAGTGGATGAACGGAGGTGACAACTACTCTAAACACATTTTTTGCTTAAACAGTTATCAATTTTTAATCTAACTAGTATCATGAGCCAAGTAGAAAACCTTTACTAATATACTACCACCCTCCATGTACAAGAATATTACTACTATAATACTGCGCCCATGTCCAAGAAAATAACTACTGCAATACTGCCCTCTATGGACAAGAATCTAACTGCTAGAATACCGCCCTAAATGTACATGAATATAACTACTATAATACTGCCTCCTATGTACAAGAATATAACTACTATAGCACTGCCCCCTATGTAGATGATCCCTGTAAGTTTTTACAAAAAAAATTTCCCCCGATGTACAAGAATATAACTAGTATAATACTGCCCTATGTACAAGAATATAACCACTGTAATACTGCCTCCTATATACAAGACTATATCTACTGAAATACTTCCCCCTGTGTACTTGAATATAACTACTTTAATACTGATCCTATGTATGAGAAAATAACTTCTGCCATACTGCCCTCTATGGACAATAATATAACTACTATTATATTACCCCCGTTGTACAAAAATATACAATAGGTTGCAAAAGTATTCATATCCCTGTTCCTCATTTTTAAATATTACAACCACAAACTTAAATGTATTTTATTAATAGTTTATGGGATATTGCAACAAAATGTATTAAGTATTTGTAAGGTGTAAATAAAACGATACAGTGAGGTCCATAAATATTTGGACAGAGACAACATTTTTCTAATTTAATTCTGTACATTACCAGAATGAATTTTGAACAAAACAATTCAGTTGCAGTTGAAGTTCAGACTTTCAGCTTTAATTCAGTGGGTTGGTCAAAATTATTGCAAAAAATGTGAGGAACTAAAGTGTTATTTAAACACAATCCCTTCATTTCAGGGGCTCAAAAGTAATCGGACAAATTAAATACTTGTAAATTAAATGTTAATTTCTAATACTTGGTTAAAAACCCTGTGTTGGCAATAACTGCCTGAAAGGTTGGAACTCATGGACATCACCAGACGCTGTGTTTCCTCCTTTTTAATGCTCTGCCAGGCCTTTACTGCAGCGCTTGCTGTTTATTTGTAGGTCTTTCTGGCGGAAGTTTAGTCTTTGAAAAGTGAAATGCATGCTCAATTGGGTTGAGATCAGGTGACTGACTTTGCCATTCAAGAATATTTCACTTCTTTGCTTTAATAAACTCCTGGGTTGTTTTGGCTTTATGTTTTGGTTCATTATTCATCTGTATTATGAAACAAAGACCAATTAGTTTTGCTGCATTTGGCTGGATTTGAGCACACAGTATGTCTCTGAATACCTCAGAATTCATCCTGTGTCTCATCATCAATAAACACCCCTATGGAGAAGAATATAACTACAATAACTCCATCATTATAGACATGACTATAACTATATACTATAGTTATAGTCAAGAATGTAACCTACTACCTCCTACATATAAAAATGTATCTACTGTATTAGTGCCCCTTATGTACAAGACAGGGGCGTAAACAGAATTCATAGGGCCCCAAAGCAAAATGAGTTGCGGCCCCAGCACCTAACAACAATAAACTAAAACAGCAGCATGAGTAGCGATAATTAAAGCTATAAATAATACCATCATATCAGGGAACCTACATAGCAGTAGTCGGATACCAAAAAAACACCAACTACTTGTTCTCTACAAAAAGGAAAAATGTTCTTGTACCAGAGTGGGCCCCCTCAATCTAGCTAGTGCAACAATACATTTGTTGTACCCTCAAAATAACTCACCATTTAGCCATCAATGTCTAAGCCATTTTAAACAGTTAGTACGCCCCTAAGTAGAAATGGAAAAATAGTGCCCAAGTTGCCATATTCCCTCCACAGTGTCATATGACTCGTTAGTGTTACAAGGTTTCAGGTGTGAATGGGGAGCAGGTGTGTGTGTTATTGCTGTCACACTTTATCATACTGGTCACTGGAAGTTCAACATGGCACCTCATGGCAAATAACTTTCTGAGGATCTGAAAAAAAGAATTTTTGCTTTACATAAAGATGGCCCAGGCTATAAGAAGATTGCTAACACCCTGAAACTGAGCTGCAGCATAGTGGCCAAGACCATACAGCAGTTTAACAAGACAGGTTTCTTTCAAAACAAGCCTCACCATGGTCAATCAAAGAAGTTGAGTGCACGTGCTCAGCATGATGTCCAGATAGGGATAGATGTATGAGTGCTTCCAGCATTGCTGCAAAGGTTAAGGGGGGGAAGGGATGCGCATGTCAGTGCTCAGACCATACACCGCACACTACATCAAATTGGTCTGCATGGCTGTTGTCCCAGAAGGAAGCCTCTTCTAAAGGTGATACACAAGAAAGCCCACAAACAGTTTGCTGAAGGCAAGCAGACATAGACAAGGACATAGATTGCTGGAACTATGTCCTGTGTTCTAATGGGACCAAGATAAACTTATTTGGTTCAGATGCTGTCAAGTTTGTGTGGTGGCAACCAGGTGAGGAGAACAAAGACAAATGATTCTTGCCTACAGTCAAGCATGGTGCTTGGAGTGTCATGGTTTGTGGCTGCATGAGTGCTGCCAGATTTGGGAGCTACAGTACATTAAGGGAGCCATGAATGTCAACATGTACTGTGACATACTGAAGCAGAGCATGATCCACTCCCTTTGGAAACAGGGCCATAGGGAAGTATTCCAACATGATAATGACCCCAAACACAACTCCAAGACAACCACTGTCTTGCTAAAGAAAATGAGGGTAAAGGTGCTGGACTTGCCAAGCATGTCTCCAAACCTAAACTCTATTGAGCCTCTGTGGGACATCCTCAAACAGAAGGTGGAGGAGCACAAGGTCTCTAACATCCACCAGCTCTGTGATGTTGTCATGGAGGAGTGGAAGAAGATTCCAGTGGCTGCAACCTGTGAAGCTCTAGTGAACGCCATTCCCAAGAGAGTTAAGTCAGTGCTGGAAAATAATGGTGGCAACACAAAATATTGACACTTTGAGCACAATTTGTCCATTTTCACTTAGGGGTGTACTTTCTTTTGTTGTAGACATTGATGGCTTTGTGTTGAGTTATTTTGATGACACACCAAATTTACACCGTTATACATTCTGTATACTGACTACATTGTATCAACGTGTCATATCTTCAGTGATGTACCATGAAAAGATATAATACAATAGTTACAAAAATGAGAGGGGTGTACTGACTTTTGTGAAATACTGTATATCCCTCATTTTACAGAAATGATAATTTTACCTACGTTTAGCGTTTCTCAAACCTGTCTCTGTTCGGTTTGACACTGGTTTCGAAATAATGTGGGCTTGGGACATCCTAACTATTTTCACTCTGACCCTAATGTTAACTATAATCCTAACTCAAAGTTGGTGTTAGGGTTTTTTACTGGTTTGTAAGAGTGTTGCTTCTGGTCCAGCGGTATTTTCAGTCCAAAGTCGCATTAGGGAAAGCCTTTTCTGGTCATAGACCACATGGGGACGTTGCACTTAGAGCGGCATCGAATCTGAAGTGAAGTGATAGGTTAACCTTTACAAACCAGTAAAAGCCCTAACCCTAGCCTCAACTTTGGGTAAAGGTCATGGTTATGGTCAATTTTGTTTTGCAATTTACACCAAAAGTGAATCACTTGGATTTGGGTTGAATTTCATTATAACCCAAATCCAAAGCTCTGCATTACACATGACCAGTCACCATCTGATTGATCCAGTTCTCTTCAAAATCAGCAAAGAGTATGTGGATTATTAGCAGCCCCCCCCACCCCCCCACTGCCACAGCTTCTAAAGAAAATTACAGACTCATCTTTTACATTTTCTTTTTCCCCCAGACAGACATCATCCCAAGTCCATATAATAGACATTTGAGAGGCTTTTTGTAATAAAACTGTCTAGGTGGAAGACTTTGTTTGTTGCACATAGCAACCAATCCAAGCTCCCCTTTCATTTCATATAGTATTCTAAAAAATAAAAGGGGCGCTCTGATTAGACCTAGACAGTTTTCATACATGAGGCCTTTGGACTTGCTGCAATCCTCTAGTGCCCTCTAGTGGTAAATATAGATTTTATAATTACAATTGAAGAAAATCTGGGGATACATATTTCCTTCAAATCCATAACTAATTCTCGAGACAAAGGGTGTACTTCCATTTTTAGCTAGCACAGTCATGCATGGCATTTTGCCCCTATAATTATTTATTCATTCACAACTGTTGGTGTAGATCACAGACAGAGCCAATGAGCACAACATTGATACAACTATTTCTGCATTGTTTGCGTTCATCAGTGCAGGATGTAGAGGCTTTGGCTCCAGGCCCGGACTGGCCATAGGGCAAACCGGGCATTTGCCCAGCGGGCCGCTGGGGTCTGGGCCGCAGGGCCGGCTAGGATCGCCCGCTGAGGAGGACGGTGTTCCCCCCCAGCGACTGGACCCCTGTGGCAGGGGACCGACAGGCCCCCCCTCGTTACACGGCTGCATGGCCGGGTCACTGACCCAGCCATGCAGCCATCACGGACGCCGCCTGCACCATGTGGTGCAGGCAGCAGCCGAGGCTGAACAGCTGGGATCTTGTGATCCCGTCTGTCAGCTCCCAGAAGGCCGTGGGGCAGGCGCGCGATGTGATGACGTCAACGCGCGCCCGCTCCGCGTCCCGCACACTGCTGCCGGCAGCCTCCGGGGAAGAAGACAGAAGAGGAAGTAGAGACATCAGGTGAGTATAGTTTTTACTTATTTTTTAAAAACTACTGCCCTGTCTACCTGCCCTGCCTAGCTATATACCAGCCCTGGCTACCTGCCCTGCCTAGCTATATACCAGCCCTGGCTACCTGTCCTGCCTAGCTATATACCAGCCCTGGCTACCTGCCCTGCCTAGCTATATACCAGCCCTGGCTACCTGTCCTGCCTAGCTATATACCAGCCCTGGCTACCTGTCCTGCCTAGCTATATACCAGCCCTGGCTACCTGCCCTGCCTAGCTATATACCAGCCCTGGCTACCTGTATACCTGCCCTGCCTAGCTATATACCAGCCCTGGCTACCTGTATACCTGCCCTGCCTAGCTATATACCAGCCCTGGCTACCTGTATACCTGCCCTGCCTAGCTATATACCAGCCCTGGCTACCTGTCCTGCCTAGCTATATACCAGCCCTGGCTACCTGTCCTGCCTAGCTATATACCAGCCCTGGCTACCTGTCCTGCCTAGCTATATACCAGCCCTGGCTACCTGTATACCTGCCCTGCCTAGCTATATACCAGCCCTGGCTACCTGTCCTGCCTAGCTATATACCAGCCCTGGCTACCTGTCCTGCCTAGCTATATACCAGCCCTGGCTACCTGTATACCTGCCCTGCCTAGCTATATACCAGCCCTGGCTACCTGTATACCTGCCCTGCCTAGCTATATACCAGCCCTGGCTACATGTATACCTGCCCTGCCTAGCTATATACCAGCCCTGTCTACCTGTATACCTGCCCTGCCTAGCTATATACCAGCCCTGTCTACCTGTATACCTGCCCTGCCTAGCTATATACCAGCCCTGTCTACCTGTATACCTGCCCTGTCTACCTGTATACCTGCCCTGTCTAGCTATATACCTGCCCTGTCTACCTGTATACCTGCCCTGTCTAGCTATATACCAGCCCTGTCTAGCTATATACCTGCCCTGTCTACCTGTATACCTGCCCTGTCTAGCTATATACTGCCCTGTCTAGCTATATACCTGCCCTGTCTACCTGTATACCAGCCCTGTCTAGCTATATACCTGCCCTGTCTACCTGTATACCTGCCCTGTCTAGCTATATACTGCCCTGTCTAGCTATATACCTGCCCTGTCTAGCTATATACCTGCCCTGTCTAGCTGTATACCTGCCCTGTCTGCCTATATGCCTGCCCTGTCTGCCTATATGCCTGCCCTGTCTACCTATAAGTGGCCCTGTCTATATACTGGCCCTGCCTGGCTACATACTAGCCCTGCCTGGCTACATACTAGCCCTGCCTGGCTATATACTTGCCCTGCCTGCTTACATACTGGCCCTGCCTGCCTACATACTGGCCCTGCTTGCCTACATACTGGCCCTGCCTGCCTACATACTGGCCCTGACTGCCTACATACTGGTCCTAGCTGGCTAATTACTGCCCCTGGCCCTACCTGGCTAATTACTGGTGGCATACTCGGAACCCTGGGGTGGCCCCTTTAAGATGGTTGTTGTCAAGCGATCAAGGATTTGTTTGACAGTGGTTTTCTCAGTAGCTGGCCATGAATGAACTTCCTCTACAGCGGACCCTTCGAGTTGGCCCAAGAGTAGCTGTACCTGCTCAGCAGGGGAAAGCGAGACAAGTTCGAGCATGCGTGTAATCTTCTCCCTGAAGTCAGCTAGTGTGTGTGGTTCTCCCCTATAGCTTGGGAGACTAGAAGTTCCAATAAAGAATGGTACTCCTATAGCAACTGTAGGTGCAGGAACGTTGTCAATAGCAACAGTTGGTGGTGCAGCAACATTAGCAGATGAAGTAAAAGGACTACTAGGACCAGCAGAGTCATGGTTACTTGCTGTAGACATTGTGAATGAATTGGATGTACTGTCCTCCCAAGAAGAGAAGAAAAAAAAAAATAGGTGCCTGTCACTTTAAAAAAAAAATTCTCTTTCACTATAGCGCTGCTAGGCAGGGTACCCCGGTACTTGTAGTGCAACAGCTTTATCCTGTTCGTGACGCCACTTTTTCCTTCCTTGGCATACTCGGAACCCTGGGGTGGCCCCTTTAAGATGGTTGTTGTCACGGGTAACGGTGTATGGCACGAGGGTAATATGGTGGCTAACTTCCCCAGGGACCTGAGTACCCAAAAATTCTTCGTTGTCCTAGTCAAGACACCAATCACTAGACGACCAATGCCAGGTTCGGAAACAATGGTAGTTGCATTTATTGCAGCAATAACTAGTTGAGCCCATTGTCTCTGGATGCAACCAGGAATACAATAACTGTGATGCAGTAACAATGACTTGACTTGAGTATGATGTTAATAGCAGCAGCTTGATATGATACAACAGTCTCTGAGTATGTGTCAGACTCTGGTAACTTGAGATGCTGGAGTAGTATACTTTAGAAAGATAACTGATTACAGACCTTATTCCTGAAGAGTGGATTCTTACACCAAGGGCACAGGCTTTGAGAAAAAGACCTGGTTTGAAGGACCTCTGATTCTTGAATACTCGGATTTGAGACAGACTGAAGCTACTTCCGCATGCGTTGACGCATGAGAAGTTCGTGGATCTCTGACTTGAAAGCCAGGAGAAGACTATGACCGCTGGTGGGAGACCCTCTATTCCCAGGCGGTCGGACAGAAGGTTTTCTGACTGGACTTGCACCCTCCTGAGTAGCACTGGAGATCCTGTGTGAGTCCCTTAGGTGGTAGGAGAATTAAGGACAGGTTTGAGGTAGGCTAGGGGCCTAGCAGAATGGCTGAGGTGAGCCAGGGAGCAACACACACCTTGACTTGCCGGAGACCTCGCACACCTCCCGATGGAGGAGCAGAGACTAACTAACCAACTGCCTAACTGCCTAACTGCCTAACTGCCTCTGGCCAGCCGTTGGTGTTGGCATGGTAGCAGAGGGGTCACATGTCAGAGAGCTATTGCATCATTTTGAACGACAGGTTATGCAGCCAATCAGCAGATATACATGTTATACATAGGCAAATGTTATAACAAGGAACCAAACAGCAGAGGGCGACCTAGAGAATACTTTAGACTGCAATATTATGATTTCTTTTCTGCACTGACAGAATACAGCAAAATATGGAACAAAGAAATCTTCAGTGCTGGGTCACTACAATCTTCCCCTCTGAGAAAGAAGCCGTCCTCGGCGACTGTCTAAACAACATGACTTAGTGCTAATAGACATAAAAACACAACACTGGGTTAAAACAATATAGTGCAAATAACCATGTTAAGAACACTTTGATAACTGGGTAGTGCCTTGGTAGCAAGAGAGTTCTCTGTGGGCAATTAGAACCATCGTCCATCACAAGCTCTGTGGCAGGCACTAGGGAAATAAAAGGCAATGTCCTCTCAGTCCATAGGCTGGGTATAGTGACTAAGGTGCTTGGTCTGAGACCAGGTGTGAGGCTTAAACGTTACATGGAATAGTTATCTAACTAACTAAGGCAATACAAATATACAGCAATAAATATATATGGCAAACATATGTACAAGCAGGTAATATATATATATGCATACAGTACAGCATTTCACTCTCTGTAGCGTACCGGTGGTGTTCCTTTGGTTGAGCGCTCAGATCTTCTGAGGGTGATGCTCTCTTCACCAGCTGCTTGAACTGGAACAGATTGAGGAACTTCCGCTGGAGGCGGCAGGTAAGTGAGAGCAGCATTAGAGGGTGCAACTGGCACAGGCATATGTACTACTTGGTAGCCTGCTGGTATGAGAAACGGTGTAACTCTCAAGGTGTCCTCAAAGGAGGGTTCTCTTGGCGGAGACACTGGTACTGGCTGGTATACTTGAACAGGTGGGTGAGAAGGTGCTATGAAAGCTTGGGTATCTTCTCTGGTACATAACTTTAACCTGTTACGGTGTACAGTCTGAGGTGCCATACCAGCTTCTTGACTTCAATACACATCAGATTCAGGGTAAGGTATGGAAGTCACTGTGTACGGTTCAGGTTCCCATAGACAGTCCAACTTGTCTGAGCGGTGATATTTCTTGAGCCAAACCTTGTCTCCCACTTCTAGTGGAGTGGCATTCGCTCTTTGGTTGTATGAGCCTTCTTGTCTTCTGCGAGCTTCTTCCATCCTTCTGTCAACAATTTCTCGGGCATCTTGGATCCTCCTTTGGTGTTCTTGTACCCAATCTGTATTAGGCAGAGGGTTTATGGAGTCGGGAACTTGTACCCCTAAAGCACGGTCTTGTGGAAGTTGACCTTGATGTCCGAACATCGAGTAGAATGGTGAATAGCCAGTGGAACAGTGAGTGGTGTTATTGTAGATCTCAACCATCTCGTCTAGCAACTGTGGCCATTCTATCTTCTTAGAGATAGAAGCTGTTTTCAACATGTTGATAAACACTTGGTTGATTTTCTCTCGCATAGGCAGTTCCCTTGAGGGTGGTATGCTGTAGTGCGAAGCTTTTTACATTCATGGTAGGAACAAAGTTCTGAAAGAGCTGGGATTCAAATGCTGGACCCCGGTCTGTTAATACGGACTCTGGGCAGCCATAGTGCTTCACGTACTCCCTGTAGAAGATGATGGGCTGTTAGTACAAGCAGTTAAGTCTCTGACAGGAACAACAAACTACCCACTTGGAGAGTGGTTCGACCATCTTTAGGGCGTATGTATATCCAGATCTTGTTGGAGCCAATTTCACATGGTCTAGGGCAACAAGTTGGTTTGGCCTTCGAGACGTAATGGGGTGTAAAGGTGCTCTTGCTTCCTTTCTCCCGGCTTTGGATATGTTGCAGGCGGGGCACTCATTACACCAGTTCTCAATGTCGGTTCTCATGCCGATCCAATAGAATCTCTGGCGGATGGTTGCTTCGGTCTTGTAGACACCGAAATGGCCGGACTGGTCATGATAGGCGTCGAGTACTATCTTAGCATCACGTCTTGGGATAATGATGGCGTCTCTCGCCTGAAACTGGATCCAGAGAGTTTCTCACGATTAGGCCTTTGTTAAGAAAGAGTCTTTTCCTTTGTCTCCAGAGACGTCGTAGTTCCACGTCAGGGTATGGTTTCCTGATCCTCAGCGGGATTCTACCAGTAGAGAGGTAGTCGTAGATTTCTCCAAGAACTCTGGACTCATCTTGGATAGTTTGCCATCGGGATAAGTCTTGATAGGGATCTGACTTGAATTGAGGCTCTCTATCAGGTTTAGGCGCAGTGATATTGTTCTGCGTAGCGAATCTCTGATAAAAGGGAGGCATTTCCACGTCTTCCCAGTCGTCTTCCTCTGGTGGCTCCTCACCTTTAGGTAGGCGGGATAACGTGTCAGCGTTCACGTTTGTCTTGCCACTTCGGTATTTGATCTCGAAGTTAAAGCTGGCCAGTCTGGATGCCCAACGTTGCTCTAAGGCACCAAGCCATGCGGTATTGAGGTGTGCTAGCGGGTTGTTTTCTGTGTGTACGGTGAACGGTGTAGCCGTGAGGTAATCTCTAAACTTCTCGGTGACGGCCCACACGAGTGCTAGTAGTTCTAGCTTGAACGAGCTATAGTTGTGGTCATTCTTTTCCGCTCCCCTCAGGCTTCGCTGGCGTAGGCAATAACCCTTTCTCGGTTGTCTTGAACTTGCGACAGGACTGCTCCTAGGCCTAAGAAACTTGCATCCGTGTATAGAAGAAATGGATGGTTATAATCAGGGTAGGCCAAGATTGGAGGCGATGTCAGCAAGGTTTTTAGGGTTTGGAACGCTGTTTCTTGACGGTCAGACCACTCAACAAAAAGTCTTCGGTCATAGTGCTCTCGGGGACAACCACGAAGTAGTTCGGTAAGTGGTTCCGCTACTTGTGCAAAGTGTGGTATGAATCGGCGGTAATAGCCGGCAAATCCAAGAAAACTTCTTACTTCCTTAACTGTTTTAGGAGTGTCCCAATTTTCCACAGCTGAGACTTTCTCGGGGTCAGGCTGTATTCCTTCAGCACTCACGACATGTCCCAAGTAGTTTACTCGTGGCTTGAGTAGGTGGCACTTAGATGGTTTGATCTTGAGGCCATGGTCTATCAGGACCTGGAACACTTCGGCCAAATGCTTGATGTGGTCTTCGTAGGTACGGGAATAGACAATCACATCGTCCAGATAGAGCAGGACACTTTGGAAATTAACATGACCGAGGCATCGTTCCATCAAGCGCTGGAAGGTAGCAGGGGCGTTACACAACCCGAATGGCATGCTTGTGAACTCGTAGAGTCCCATCGGTGTTGTAAATGCTGTCTTCTCTCTGTCCTCAGGGGCCATTGGTACTTGCCAGTATCCACTTGTGAGGTCTAGTGTCGAGAAGTAGGCAGCGGTGCCCAGAGCAGCGATAGATTCCTCGATACGTGGAAGTGGGTAGGCATCTTTGTGTGTGATGCCGTTTAATTTCCTGTAATCAACGCAAAAGCGTATGTTCCCATCCTTCTTTTTCACAAGGACTATAGGGGCGGCCCATGGACTTTGGCTTTCTTGTATCACCTTGGTGTCCTTCATTTCCTTAATGAGTTTCTTCACCTGCTGATAGCTGGCAGGAGGAATAGGCCGGTGTTTCTCCTTGATGGGCGGATTATCGCCAGTGTTTATCTTGTGCTGAATGAGGTTGGTTTTGCCAAAATCAAGAGAATGTTTACTGAATGCTTCATGGTGTCTCTTAGCTAATTTGCGAACTCCATTGACTTGCTCGACGGGGGTATTAGAATCTCCAATGCTGAGTTCATCCCACCAGAGAGTATGAGTGTTGTCGGAGTCTTTACAGGAAGCTCTAATAGACTTCTGGTAAGCGATAGTCTCTTCACTCAAGACATCCTCCGGATCGAGCTGGTAGAGCATCGCGACAGTGGTAAACTTGTGAAGCTCGCTGGGGGAGTCACTGAGGTTTACAAGGCGTACGGGAACCTGACCATTCGAGACGGTTACGATGCTCCTAGCTGTTTTGACAAGAGGTCGGCCATCAATTTCAATGGAGTCAAGCAGAGCTTCGTAGTCGGCATTGTCTAGTCCTGGACGAACTCGGCACCAGATAAGGGTTTCACTGTTGGCTGGTAAAACAATTGAACGAGCGTCTCTAGTGCGGACACGGCAAATCTCTCCACGATCATTAACAAATCTCTGTTGAGCTACGAGCGCTTTGATAGTCTTCTGTACTGTTTGCCTATAGTGGGAGGAAGCATGGGGCAAGGAAGCATGTAAAGCATGTAAAACTTCAGTAAATACATGACGCATGATATTCATACCTAAAACTACAGTAGTGCTATCTCCCTGAACCTCTGTAACTATCACACCTTGTCTATGCAATGTACGGTCACCAATGCGTACAGTAGGCTCCCAGTAGCCTAGTTGTTCGATGGGTTGGCCATTACCCGCAAACAATTTCAATTTGGATTTCCCAGCCGGACATAACACATCAGGACCCCAATGTTTCTCAAAAATGTGTCGGGGCACGGTAGTAACTTGAGAGCCTGTATCCACAAGGGCTTCAAGAGGTACCTTGTCTATCCAGATGGTTACATGCGGACATGGCGAGAGGAACCTTGAGAACCATTGCGGTTCCTCTGGGCCTGTGGTTCTACCTCCCGAGTGACGGCCCTTGGACTCAGGGGTAGCCCGTTTAACTGGAAGCATCGAAAGCGGTGGTGTCCATGACGTCTACAGTAGCTACAGTAAGGTCTTTCTCATGAAGCAAATCTTTGAGGCGGGGGCCTATCAGGGTTTGGACGGTCATGACCAGGCTCTGGAGTTACAGTTCTGCTTACAGATGACTCATGTGAGGATGGCGTAGAGTGCTCTTTTAACTCTTTTAGAACTTGGCAGAGTGAGTCAACAACTTGGGCAAGGGTATCAGGTGTGACAGTAGTGGTAGCAGGTGTAGTGGTCTGTGCTGCTTGGACAGCTTGAACGGAAGAGGCGGTAGATGGTGCAATACTAGGGATTCCACCAGCCAGGTCTGGGGAATATGAAGAAGGAATGTAGCTGGTACAAGAAGAGTCAGTCCCGATTACTCGCAATGCTAGAGCTTTGAAATCTAGAAATGGCATACTGGGATTCTGTGCGGATAACATGCGTAGTTGACTTTGTGCCATTCTAGAGTCCACTCCTTCAATGAAGCGATCAGTAATTATGCTCTCAGCAGCTGAAGGATCAATAGTGTCAACCTGTTGTAGGGCCCTGTAGGCGGATTGAAGTGCTAAAGCATATTCCCTGAGACTCTCACCTGCTTTCTGTCGTCTGTTGTAGAACTTAAGGCGGATTTCGGTTGGTGACTGTACCTCAAATTCTTTTCTCAGGCGATCAAGGATTTGTTTGACAGTGGTTTTCTCAGTAGCTGGCCATGAACGAACTTCCTCTACAGCGGACCCTTCGAGTTGGCCCAAAAGTACTGTACCTGCTGAGCAGGGGAAAGCGAGACAAGTTGAGCATGCGTGTAATCTTCTCCCTGAAGTCAGCTATGTGGTGTGTGGTTCTCCCTATAGCTTGGGAGACTAGAAGTTCCAATAAAGAATGGTACTCCTATTAGCAACTGTAGGTGCAGGAACGTTGTCAATAGCAAACAGTTGGTGGTGCAGCAACATTAGCAGATGAAGTAAAAGGACTACTAGGAACGCAGATGAGTCATTGTTACTTGCTGTAGACATTGTGAATGAATTGGATGTACTGTCCTCCCAAGAAGAGAAGAAAAAAAAAATAGGTGCCTGTCACTTTAAAAAAAAATTCTCTTTCACTATAGCGCTGCTAGGCAGGGTACCCCGGTACTTGTAGTGCAACAGCTTTATCCTGTTCGTGACGCCACTTTTTCCTTCCTTGGCATACTCGGAACCCTGGGGTGGCCCCTTTAAGATGGTTGTTGTCACGGGTAACGATGTATGGCACGAGGGTAATATGGTGGCTAACTTCCCCAGGGACCTGAGTACCCAAAAATTCTTCGTTGTCCCTAGTCAAGACACCAATCACTAGACGACCAATGCCAGGGTTCGGAAACAACGGTAGTTGCATTTATTTGCAGCAATAACTAGTTGAGCCCTTGTCTCTGGATGCAACCAGGAATACAATAACTGTGATGCAGTAACAATGACTTGACTTGAGTATGATGTAATAGCGGCAGCTTTGATAATGATACAACAGTCTGTGAGTATGTGTCAAACTCTGGTAACTTGAGATGCTGGGAGTTGTATTACTTTAGAAAGATAACTGATTACAGACATTATTCCTGAAGAGTGAATTCTTACACCAAGGGCACAGGCTTTGAGAAAAAAAGACCTGGTTTGAAGGACCTCTGATCTTTTGAATACTCGGATTTGAGACAAACTGAAGCTACTTCCGCATGCGTTGACGCATGAGAAGTGCGTGGATCTCTGACTTGAAAGCCAGGAGAAGACTATGACCGCTGGTGGGAGACCCTCTATTCCCAGACGGTCGGACAGAAGGTTTTTCTGACTGGACTTGCACCCTCCTGAGTAGCACTGGAGATCCTGTGTGAGTCCCTTAGGTGGTAGGAGAATTAAGGACAGGTTTGAGGTAGGCTAGGGGCCTAGCAGAATGGCTGAGGTGAGCCAGAGAGCAACACACACCTTGACTTGCCGGAGACCTCGCACACCTCCCGATGGAAGAGCAGAGACTAACTAACCAACTGCCTAACTGCCTAACTGCCTCTGGCCAGCCGTTGGTGTTGGCATGGTAGCAGAGGGGTCACATGTCAGAGAGCTATTGCATCATTTTAAACGACAGGTTATGCAGCCAATCAGCAGATATACATGTTATACATAGGCAAATGTTATAACAAGGAACCAAACAGCAGAGGGCGACCTAGAGAATACTTTAGACTGCAATATTATGATTTCTTTCTGCACTGAAACATTGTGACAGAATACAGCAAAATATGGAACAAAGAAATCTTCAGTGCTGGGTCACTACACTGACCCTACCTGGCTAGTTACTGGGAGCAGCCCTAGCTACCTGGCTGATTACTAGGGGCAGCCCTAGCTACATGGCTGATTAGTGGGGGCAACCCTAGCTAACTGGCTAGTTACTGGGGGCAGCCCTAGCTACCTGGCTAGTTATTGGGGGCAGCCCTAGCTACCTGGCTAGTTACTGGGGGCTAATTACAGTGGTAGGCCCTGTCTACCTACCAAATTAATGGAGGAAGGCCCTGTTTACCTACCTAATGGGGGTCTACCTATTTACATGCCACTTATCTGACATTTTTTCATTTCTGATTTTTCGGGTCTAACATAGCTGTTTGGGGAATTGATAGGAAAGTGCTGGAAAAGAGAGGAGTCTAAGATGTATTTGTGGTAAATTCTACAGAGACTAGTAGTGGCCACTAGAAGAAGACATTGCATGCTGTACCGGACAGAGAAAGAAATGGAAGGGAACGACTCATCAGGGATGACGTCATGGAGGTTTGGGCCAGGAGACGAAAAGGAGAAGAGAACAACTCCCATCAGAGATGACGTCTCCTGTGAGTCCCTGCTGTCAGGGGTAAGTTTACTTCTGTGTTGAGTCAGTGCTGTGTTCATGTGATGGTGACCTGACTACTGGGGATGTAGTTTATGTTGGTGCTTATGTAGTGTCAGTGTGGGCTTGTCCCTGATTGTAAAGCAAGTGCACACCTGACTCTGTGATGAAGGGTTTCTCTGCACCTCTGTTTCTTTCTTGCTTGTGTGTAGGTTGCTCTCGCACGGAGCGGTTTTGGTGCATTTTTTGTGTAGAAATTTACAGCATTAACTGCTCTGCCTTTCTGCACAAAAACGCACCAAAAACACATCAAAAACACTCCGTGTGAAAGCACCTTCAGAGTGTAGTTTATTTTAGAAAGTGGCGAGGTGCGAGAACAAGGGGAATTTTGTAGGCGGATATTGTATGTGGGCTGCTGGGGGCTTAGTGCCAGGGCTGATTTTTATTCCCAGTCTGGCCCTGTTTGGCTCTAATGCTTTAACCTTTACCGCCGCAGCCAGTTTTGACCTTCCTGACAGAGCCCAATTTTTTTAAATCTGACATGTGTCACTTTATGTAAAAATCACTTTTTGACACTTTTACCTATCAATACGATTCAGAGATTGTTTTCTCATGACACATTGTGCCTTGTTAGTAAGAAATTTTGGTCCATAGAATCCTTGTTTATTTGTGAAAAATATCAAATATTGTGACAATTTGGAAAAATTTGCCATGTAAGATAGATAGTTATTCCACTAAAATAGTTTATAACTAGTATCTAGTATATGACCACTGTAGGTTGGCATCATTTTTTTAATGTCTTTTTATTTTTTACGACATTAGAGGGTTTCGAAATGTAGGGCCACAAGTATGAAAACTGTCCATAGCAACCAATCAGATCGCACCTTTCATTTCTTATAGTGCTCTGGAAAAATTAGAGGTGTGCTCTGATTGGTTGCTATGGGCAACAAAGTGAGTTTTAGACATAGACAGTTTTAGATACATGTGTAGTAATTTTTCACATTTTCAAGAAAATGTGTAACATTGATATTTTTAAAGACCAGTCCAGTTCTGATGTGGCATTTAGGGGCCTGCATGTTAGATACGCCCATAAATTACTCCATCTAAGGAACGAGACCCCTTAAAGTATTTAAAAAAGCATTTAGGAAGTTTGCTAACCCTTTTGGTATTTCACAGAAATTAAAGCAAAGTGGAGGTGACATTTAAAAATGTAACTTTTTTTTTTTGCAGATTTTCTATTTTTATCCATTATTCACAGTAACACGGTAGATGTAACCAGGGAAATGAAACTTAATATTGATTCCCCAGATTCTGCCGTTTTCAGAGATATCCCATATGTGGCCCTAGTGCACTATTTGGCTCAACCAGAAGCCTTGAAGTAGGAGGAGCACCTACTGGATTTTTGGGTCTTATTTTCATGACGATTTTCTTTAGGCGTCATTATAGGTTCATGGACACCCTAAAGTACTAAAATTTAATAAATAACCATAAAAAGATACATATTGGAAACTACACCCCTTAAGGAATATATCCAATGGTGTAGTGAGTAGACCCCACAGGTCTTTCACAATTTTAGTGTTAGTGAAAATTATATTTTTTTCCAACAATCTGCAATTTTAGCTTACAATATTTTTACAAGAAATCCTGAAAAAAAGCACCCGAAAATGTGTTACACAATTTCTTCTAAGTTTAGGAATACCCTATATATGGGTGTAAACTGCTGTTTGCGCACATGGCAGGGCGTACAAGAGAGGGAGCACTATTTGGCTTTTGGAAGATATCATGTCGCATTTGCAAAGCCTCTAAAGTACCAGAACAGGTGAAACCTTCCATTTTAGATTCAACACCCCTTATTGATCCATCTAGGGGTGTATTGTGCATTTTGGACACACAGGTGTTCCACAGTTTTTTTTAGCATTGGGCCATGAAAATAAAAAGAACACCGGCAGTTCCGTTTTTTGGAAGGCAAGGTGAAGAATACTGCAATCCTAGTAGTGTTTTTTATTTTAATTTTTAACAGCGCTCACTGTGTAGCATGTGGGACAAGTTAGTTTTACTCTGGGGGTCTAAATGGTTATGGCGATACCCAATTTGGCATTTATATGAGTTTTTGATCGCTTTTTATTCCATTTTATGTGCTGCAGGATTCTGTGACTGTTTTTTTACGGCATTCACCATGCGGGCAAAATAGCAGGACAGATTTATAAGGTAGGTCGTTAAACACCTGAAGATACCAAATATGTTTACTCCATTTATTTTTTATCTTTTTTGGGGTGACAAGTGTTTGTAAAAGGGAAAAGGAAGGTGTACATGTTTGTTTTACTTGTATTTTTACTTTTTTTGTAATTTTTTTTACTTTCTTTTCACTTTTCCCCATAGAGGACATGTATCGGTGATCTTCAGATCACTGATACAATAGAGATCAGTACAGAGCAGAACTGCTATGTAATGGTCTCCGTGGCAATGGTCAATCACGATGCCCGGCCATGCCCAAACGTGACAACACAGACAGAGCAGAAGTCTTTCTCAGGTGCCCGGGCAGTCAGGTAAGACGGCGGCAGCCGCGATTATATTGCGGCTGCTGCGATAGAGACAGAAGAAACCCCCTCCCTCTGTCTTTCTCTCAATCGTGATTGTGGTAGCTAAGGGGGTAATTGCCTTCTCCCGCTGGAGTAATCTCCGGTTGGGGAGGATGCTGTGGGGTGTCAGCTGCAATGTACAGCTGATTTCCTGCAGCAATCGTGCAAACTCTGTTTTATAGTTTGCACAATCCACAAAACATAGTTTTGTGTCCATTTGTGTTAACCCCTACACGACTGGGATGTAAGCTTACGTCCAATGTCGTGAAGAGGTTAAAGGAAACAGTAACTCATTCATGTTACCTGAACCACATCCAGCCTGACATATTTGCATATTTTCATGTTTTAGGTCTCTCCACTGTTTGAGCATAGAAAGAGACCTGTTAAGTAGCGATGAATATAGAGAATCCGCACATTGGATTCAACTCTCCCGGTCACAGTGCTTCATTCCATACCCAGCTAAGTATCATGGGATGTTTTACTGTGAAATGTCACAGTGTCATTGAGACATGAAAGCCTGTAACTATTTCATATTGCCCATGGTTCAGGAAGCATGGAAAACCTGGCATGCTCCCTTTAAATACTTCCTCAGTGTTTGCCATCTTGAACTTGTTAAGGTTTCTAGGAATTTCTCTTAGTTGTTGGAATATTTAACAGTCTGACCTTAATATCAGTATTGAATGCATTGAATTATCTCAGAAGTGACCCCAGTCAGAGCTGAGTCATAAGAAAGCAAAATAAGGAAAAAAAAGTAAACCATCCTGATCAGAGACAGATGTTACAGATGCACGGAAGGAAGAAGCCCGAGCAACAGAAGAAGAAGAAACAGATACCATTTTATAGTCTAACAGAAGAGAAGGATTTATGGGTGAAATCTATACCCACTGTAAAAACATATCTTCCACATGACAAGTATAGATGTAACATGCAGCACAGATGTGAGCTAAACTGTGCAGGGAGGAGCATCTACTGATCGTCTCACAGAGGAGTGAGTAGTGTAGGGGGTGTCATGTATGAATTTGCAAGTCATGGACAATCTAGAAGCATGACATAAATTAGGGGTCAAGGGTCGATGTGAACGTTTTTCATGAAATCTTGTTTGTCATCTACTTAAAGGAGTTTTATCGTTTAAACTGTTCGTGCTGTTCTGCTAATTCTCTCAGATTGAGTTTGAAATCCAGGGGTGTGTCTCTCCTGTCAGCAGGCGTGTCTCTCCTCCCAGGAGGCGTGTCTCCCCTCACTGAAGAACTGTGAAATCATCATTCTGGGTTAGGCAGTAGAAGCAGATGGTTATCTGGATATAACAGCTCTGTAGCTCCTGCATGCTTATGTCTGCAGCCTTCAGGCTCCACAAGCTTCAGGCAGAGACCTTTACTCAACTACAAGGACAAATGTCAGCTTCAAGTAGAAATATCTGCTTGCTGTCAGTGAAATGTGAGAGAAAACAACGGGGAGAGAAGCAATCAGCTTTGAGAGAAGATCCTGCTCAACCTATAACAAACTTGGGCTGATAGTGTACTGGTAGAGCTTTGGCTTTACAATGAAGGAGTTTGGAGTTCTAGTCCCTCACAGAGTATTATTTTTCCCCCCCTAAATTCTCCACATATGTAGAGAGACCTAAACTATATATGTCAATCTCAATAATGATATATATACACACACAAAGCTCCCTTATATCATGTCTCCTCCCCCAGAGTATATGCATTGTATCACATATGTTGGAAGTGCTTGGTGTGACTACTGTGAGGACACTATCTAGGGGGGGGGGGGGTTTGTGTTTGTATAAAAATAAAATTATAGATGTTTACACATATATTTTCAGATCTTTACATATGTGTACAATTTATAAAAGAAAATAAAAAAAACCTACTGATGGGGCTTGAACTCCCAACCTCTCTATTGCAGAGCAGATCAGCTATGCATTACACTACACATACAGCTTGTACACACGCTATGTTGAATCCTTATGTTATACACTACAGATGATGACTTCATAAGGAGGCGGGGCTTCTGAGGAACAGAACACCCTCTTTTCAAAGTAGCAGCTTAAGGACTGGACCTGTGAGGAGGTGAATCAACCTCTTGGCAAAAGCCCTTTAAACAGGCAGTAATTGCCCAGATCATTCACCCTAGAGCTGGGAGATGTACATAGAGCCAGCAGCCTTGGTTTCACTATCGATTTTAACAGCTCAGTGGGGAGCAAACACAGAGTGTGCAGGCAGCCAATCACAGCGCAGGGGGCGTGGCCAGGACGATTCCTGTCTAGGGGCGTATCCCAACAGGCTGAATGAAATATCAGCCAGCCAATCACAGTGAAGGGGGCGTGTCTAGGGCGGGAACCATCCAGGGGGCGTGTCCGACCAGAAACAGCAGAAATAGAACACAGATTTACAGAAAAGCTCATATCTGCTAACCCAAGTGACTGAGGTAATGCAACCCAATTACAAAAGTGCTTATTTTTACTGTCCCCATAATCTGAGACATGATATTTGTAACGATAAAACCCCTTTAAAGAACTCTGAAAAGCCTGATAACCAGTGGCAACAGGCTATATCCAACAGCACAAAAAATGAAGAACATATTGCATTTTGGTTTGTTGTACCTTCAACAGTGTAGCAGCAAAAGAAAACTGCTTGGGTGGAGTTTTCAAATCTTGTTCCAATTGTGTATTGTTTTCTATTGTGAGGACTTATGTGACACCACAAAATTCTGAATATATATACTATAATGCTCTCCCTATATACAAGAATGTAACTGCAATAAAATTGCCCCTGTATATAAGAATTACAATAAATACCACCTCTGATATATATGAATATAATTAGTGTAATGCTGCCCCCATGTACAAGGACAATAGTGCTCCCTATGCATCACAATAATACAGCCTCTTATGTATATGAAAAGAACTACTATTTCACCTATGTATAAAAATATACCTACTGTAATACTACCTTCTGTATACAAGAATATAACTACTATAATGCTGCCTGTTATATGTAAGAATGCACCTACAATAATACTGCCCCATGTATAAAAATATGCCTTTGATAATACTGCCCCCTATGTACAAGAATATAATTACTATAACTATTATAATTCTGCCTCTTATGTACAAGAATAGTAACTAGATCACTGCAAAATGAAACAAGGAGCAGAGAGAAGCGCACCTCGTGCACATAAACTTTTGTATGAAGTTTAAAAGATTCTGGTGTATTGGTCTCTCACCTGGACGAGTTGTGCAAGGTAAATGGCACAACTCATATAAGCGTTTGTAGAAAATTAACGATCCCCGAGGATCAAAGCCGAGCAGCCAAACTCCAAGTCAGGTCGGTGAGCCCTCCACAGATTCTCGGTGGTCTCCGGCAGCAATAGATAATCACTGTGTTTTCACTCCTCACCATAGGCGAGCAGGAAAACTCAGTAGAAAACTTGGTGTAGCGCTCAGGCGATGGGTAGAATAAAATAAAGTAAGGGACGAGACACTAGGGGCGACATGTATGAATTCGAATGCGTACTTTTTTTTACTTGGCGCCGACACCACAGTTCTAAATAGAAATAGAAGAGTGTAGAATCCGACTGATTTTTGGCGAATTACATAGAGCTTCGTGCGCCAAGTTTGGCGCATTACACTCTGCCCATACACAGTTTGGCGCATTAAGCTCTATGTAATGCGCCAAAAATGTCGTATTCTACACTCTCAGAATCTCATAATCCGAGCATTGAAACATTAAGTGAGCGACATGTATGAATTCGAAAGCTGTACTTTTTTTTTTACTTGGCGCCGACACCAGAGTTCTAAATAGATATAGAAGAGTGTAGAATACGACAGATTTTTGCCGCATTACATAGAGCTTAATGCGCCAAAATTTGTATGGGCATAGAGTGTAATGCTGCCATAATCTTGGCGCAACTCATAAGCTCTATGTAATGCGCCAAAATCTTCCACACTGTCGTATTCTACACTCTTCTATATCTATTTAGAACTGGAGTGTCGGCGCCAAGTAAAAAAAAAGTACGCATTCGAAATTCATACATGTCACCCTAGGCATCTAGCCAATTAATATGTCTCTTTAATGTCCAAATTAAAAGCAAAACAGTTTTCTACTGAGTTTTCCTGCTCGCCTATGGTGAGGAGTGAAAACACAGTGATTATCTTATGTAGAAGAATATAACTACTATAATATTGCCTTTATGTATAAGATTATACCTTTTACAATACTGTCCTTATATAAAAGAATATAATTTCAAGCACTATAATACTGCCTCTTAGTTACCAGAATATAATTACTATAATACTGCTCCTTATGTACTAGAATATATCTACTATAATACTGCCTCCAATGTACAAGAATATAACTATTATAATACTGCCAGCTTCCAACTAGGTAGAGATGTGATATTTAAAACTTCATTGGCTTTATTTCGGTAGTTTTAAAAAATATGTATATTCACATTCCACAGGAAATAGTTACAACAGCATAATGAATAACGCTAACACATTTCAGAGCAATGTCCTTACTCACAGCTACGAGTAAGGACATTGCTCCGAAACGCGTTATGCAATGTGGAATATACAGTTCCTGTGGAATGTGAATATACATATTTTTTAAAGCTACTGCAATAAAGGCAATGAAGTTTTAATTATCACATCTCTACCTGGTTGGAAGCTGGTATATACATGTGTTTACTTGCGGTGCACGAAAGAAGTGGCTCTACTTGGCCGTGCATCCACCAGCAGGACTGTGATTACCACAACTTCGGTGAGCTGACATATTATTTATTTCATTGCAAGCAATACTATAATACTGCCTCCTGCATAGATACATATACTTTCTATAATACTGTTCCCTATGTAGAAGAATATAACTACTATAATACTGCCTCCTATGTACATGAATTTAACTAATATACTACTGACCCCTATGTACAAGAATATAACTACTATAATACTGCCTCCTATGTATATACATATACTTTCTATAATACTGTCCCCTATGTAGAAGAATATAACTACTATAATACTGCCTCCTATGTACAAGAATTTAACTAATATACTACTGACCCCTATGTACAAGAATATAACTTCTATAATACTACCCTTATGTATAAGAATATAACTACTGTAATACTGCCTCCTGTGTACAAGAATATAATTATTATATTCCCCTCTCAGTGTAATTTACAGTGTAAATTGCAAACAACTGTAAATGGGAACACAGTAGAAAAAGTTGTTGCCTTCTGGAAGACATAACGTTTGGATCAATGTAGATGACCCCCACTTTTTTTCTACTCAATGTCATTTGCATGTTCTTTAGACACAACCATTTATTCAATGCCAGAATAGAAGCTTGAGAAATCAAGTATTTTCCTGGGATGAATCATTTCTACTGTTAATCCTTCTCTGGGTTTGCTAGGGATGATTTTGTACTGCAGCCAGCGAGTGTGTCAAGCAGATGACTTTGTGTTTTTTTTTTGCTTTCTTAGATCATGGTCATCAAACTTCGGTTCCTGGAATAGTTGGGGGCCCGTTCTATGCCTGCCCTGTAGTGAAGATAAGAAATGTCTGTGGGTGCTACTGGTCCATACATTGTCTACATGTTGTGAACGGCGCCGCAGCCCGAGCGCCATCGCAGCTCTGCCAGTGCCCCCGCTACTGGGGCGAGTGCCGCTGCTGTCCTCTCGTCCTCTTGCGCGCTGGTACTCACCCGGCCGCGCTCCAGTCTCTCAGCAGCCTTCTGCTGCTCGGCGCGCGCTTCCCCGTGCTTTAGGGCGCGCGCGTGCCGGCTCTGTGAAATTTAAAGAGCCAGCACGCCGGTAATTGCCTATTGTCGGGCGCTGCCTCTATATTACCTGGGCGCTTCCGCCCACTCCCTGCCGGTTCTTAAGAGCCTTTGCCTATAGAGAAAGCGTTTCCTGAAAGTCTAGTTCTGATCTTCCGTGTACCGTACCGTTTACCTCCGTCTCCTGACCACGAACCTCTGCCGCCTGCCCTGACCTTCCTGCCTGTCCTCGACCACGAACCACTGCCGCCTGTCCTGACCTTCTGCCTGTCCCCGACTACGAGCCTGCCTTACGATTCTGTACCACGCTATACCTCAGCTGCCACCTCAAGCAAGTCGCGTCGGGCTCTGGTGAAAACCGGGACCTACTTGGCCATGTTCACACGGCTTAAAATGGGCCATAATTAGGTCCGTAATTACGTGCCAGAGTGCGTAAATTACAGGCTGAAAACGGCCCAATCATTACGGTAATCCACAGTTCTCATAGAGAACTATGGATTACGTCTCCTCTCCCCGCTCGGCGAATACGCCGACGGGGGAGATAAGTGACATGTGAATTACCAGCGGCGTATACGCGCCGCTGGTAATGAATGTCTATGGGCCGGCGAGGTGCCGGCCCCCCGCTCTCGCCCCGCCCCTGGCCACACGGAGTAATTGCGGGGCGTAATTACGTCCCGCAGTTAAGCCGTGTGAACATAGCCTTAGACTCCGCTCCCTGGCGTGGCTTACACCATCACTTGCGGTGGTCCAGCGAATCCACTTCTAGGACCGGGACCGTTACACTATATTACATTACAATAACGTATTGCTGTATGCATTTTTAAGACTTTGGGAATTTATGGAACAAAAGTCAGACAAGAGGACATTACTTGGAACAATAGTGAATCTTCTGGAGAATGACCACCTTGTTATTATCATCCCTGTGTGTAGGTTTCTGTCCTTTCCGTAGGTAGCCATATCCGTAGCAGCCACAGCAGATGCCATGGGTCTCACAGGTTGAGGAGATCCACTTAGGTGGAAAAACATTATACATTTTTGTAGGGAATAACAAGTTAGTTGTCTTCTGCTGTCTACCACTACTATGTAGATTTTCTAACATATGCTGCTTTTATTATAACTTTTATCTTTACCTGATATCCATACATGGTGTTTTAGTTTCCTGTTATTAGGTGCTGGGGCTCATCTCATTTTGCTCTGGTTCCTTATGATTTCTAGATACGCCTCAGGTCCTTTCAGATGAACTTATGAATATAAATGAAAAACCACGATCTTTAGAAATGTGGGCTGTGTGTCCTTGTGGAGGGAGAGATCACGCATCTGGCTCTATGGCATCTTTTGTAGAATGTAGTTGTACAGGAGGCCACATAATCCTACTTCACTCATTGGGTCTACATCCACTGGCCTATGCGCATGAAACTATTTAAGAGGAGATTATCTAGTTATATTCACAGACAAAAGGCCATACTTACTGCCATAAAGACAGTCAAAAATCCATTCCCAGCAGGAGGCAAAAAAAAAACCCACGGAGCCACATGGGACAAGTTGAACAATACCAATGAACACCCACCTCTGCGCCATTGAGGGGGATGGCTACTTAGCATTACACTTAAACACAAACTCATTGAAAAGCAAGTTAAACACCAATTCACACCAGGATGCATTAAAGACACAGTAATATATAAGGGAGGTTGCACAGGTGCAGAATACTGAAGAACAACCTCTCACTCATTTACTAATCATGAGGTGGGTGATTACCTACCATTAGTAGGGTCCCAGTCGAATGGTCACAAGTAGTGCACCATGTTCGATTACAGCCTATTAGCTAAGTCTATACTTTTTGATCAGCCCGGCTGTACAACACAAGATACTGACACTCCATATATGCTCACATCATTATATATTAGTGCTGCTCATTGGTAGTGATTGCTGGCATCATTGGTATTATATATCCTCATATATTTCCCCCTTTACCCTTTAAAAAGTTATTTGTATCTTATTATAGGCCATGTTATGTTGTGTCATACATGTTTATGCATCTATAGCCCCTGTGTGGTATAAAGGTCTGCTGTGCCGCTGTACATGGCACCACCACCAGATCCTGCCAGTATCACAAGGCACCAAGAAACTGAGTTTTCTGGCTGTGTGCCTGCATTTAAATGTGTCTGGTAAGTGTCAGCACTGGCCCACACTAAGGCTTGGTTTACATATGTTTGGGGGTTCCATTTGGAATGTCCATTGCATGTTCCATTAGGAAAGATGGAAAAAAATTGTGCAGCTTTTTCGTTCTAAACGACGGACACCACGGTGGAAACCCGACGGACCCATTGTAATCAGTAGGGTCAGTCCAGTGTTCTTGGTGTCCATTGTGAAACGGATCCTTCGGTATCCGTTTTTTTTCCCCATGCCACAGAGGATCTGAACAGAACCTCCGACGTAGATGTGAACCAAGCCTAAGCGCAATACTGAAGTGGTGGTGAGCATTGTAGCAAAACACAGGTTAACAGAGGCTGGCTTTGGAGAAAACAGAGTGTGTGACCAGACTGCATGAAGTACCTCATCAAAAGACCATATGGGCTACACCGATGGGCTGCAGACAGAGAGTAGGACGGAGATCTTGAGAGCAGAGGTGCAGTGAGATCCAGTTTAGCAACAGTAAGCTTGTTGGTGAACAAAAAGGGAAAGACCAGAGGACCAAGAGTCCCTGAGTGGTACTACAAAGTAGGTTTGAGTGTTGTCACTGGGAAAAAAAGTAATTATGTAAGAGAGTCTATAACAGTTTGGGAGCCATTGGTGGGTCAGTGTAGGCTGTGCAAGCATCAGTCTTAAGTTAAAGAGAGACACAAGTTTTTGGTCAATGAGCAGCTGCCCTGACTGTCTTAAAGGGAACTTCTCAAGTTGTTTATGCTGCTCTATCTGAGAGCAGAAGGAAGCTGTGCTACGTGGTATTTATGTTTAAATAATTAGAATTTCTGAGCTAGAAGCAGAGAGAAAAAACAAAACTGAAAGTGAAAGTCCTGCTTACCCCACCCACATACTGTGATTGAAAAAACAACACTTTTATTTTCAGTTCACCTCCCCAAAGGACTGGAATGAAAATGTTAATAAGTTTGAATTTATCCTAAATTGTAACCATAAAAACTATACTTCAGCCCATGAAAAAATTCCTCACACTCGTCCATAGATGGAAATATAAAAAAGTTAATGGTCTCAGAAAATGGTGGTGCAAAAGCAAATTTGAAAAATAAAAAAAGTTATATTTTTTTCAAAAGTAGTAAAACATAGCAAAAAATATATAAATTTGGCGTTGTATCAAGTGACAAAATAAAGATAGCATGTCATTCATACTGCACAGTGAACTCCATAAAAATGAAACCTCCCAAAATCATGCAAATGCATTTAATTTCCATGTTCCACCACAAGAAGAATTGTTCTTAGTTTTACAGTACATTATATGATACAGTAAATGGAAAAAAGTAAAACTTGTCCAGCAAAAACAAGCCCTAATATGGCTATGTACTGTAGGTGGGGGAAAGGAGAACTAACACTGTGGAAAGAGGTCAATATTAGAAATAATAATCTATCTCATTACTTAAAATCCATTTGTACCTGATGATTTGCGCATTATGATCTTTTAAAGGCAAAAATGCACTCTTTCCGGGTTAGACAGTGTTGGATTTGGAATGGATATTATATATACTCAGTATCCAGCCAAAGGATTAAAGTCTGCTAACAACATCAGGAAAGGCACGGCAGACTTCAATAGATAGCATCTGAGTGACCACAGATACATACAACCCCCCTCACATGTTGTAAATCCTGTTTGTTTGATGAATGAACGATGGACAATACCATCACCTCCTGGCAGGAAGTTATCACCTGGATGGATCACCCCCACCCTTCAGAGACATGTGCAACCAGGCCTGGGGGGAAGCCACTGAAATAATGACCTATCCAGCGAGGCTGTTGACCTCTGGATCAAGAAGGACATCTACTGGACGACGTGATTTCTGCAAGGAGTTATGTAGACTGTATAAGAACTTCACTGATTGGATAATTGAGTTCTTGGAGGTGTTCCAGGGGTGGGGCTATGGATGGACCATGTGTGTGTTTGTGTGTCTGGTATAAAAGATCGTACACAATCTAGGAAGGTCTCATTCCCACCATTTTCCCTGCCTATCCTTTCCTATCCCTCTGACCCTTAGTTAGTTTCCCTATTTATATATAATATATATATATATATATATAATATATATATATATATATATATATATATATATATATATATATATATATATATATATATTTATATTACCCTTTGTAATAAACCCTTTAAAGATCCAGTTGTTCTTGGTCAGTTAATAAGGCACCCCAAAACCAAGCAGATTCTACAGACAGATGACATTTAATGGAGAGTTTACTTTATTACTCTACATTTCTCCTGACATTTCATTGTCCTCTGTGAATACAATAGAAATGTTTAATAAATTCTCTCTTTCTCTTTCTTACCCTGGTAAACACATGTACAGTATCTCACAAAAGTGATTACACTTCTCACATTTTTGCAAATATTGTATTATATCTTTTTATGGAACAACACTGAGAATATGGTACCTTGATACAATGTAAAGTAGTCCCTGTACAGTTTGTAGAACAGTGTGCATTTGGTGTGCCCTCAAAACAACTCAACACACAGTCATCAATGTCTTAACTGCTGGTGACAAAAGTGTGTACACCACTAAGTGAATATGGACAAATTGTGTCCAATTTACCATTTTCCTCCACAGTGTCATGTGACTCGTTAGTGTTACAAGGTCTCAAGTGTGAATGTGGAGCAGGTGTGTTAAATTTGGTCTGATCACTATTGCACTCTCTCATATTGATCTCTGAAAGTCAAACATAGCACCTCATGACAAACAACTGTCTGAGGATCTGAAAAAAAAGAACTGTTTCTCTACATAAAGATTGCCAACACCCTGGAAATGTAACTCAAAAAACTTCTTCAGCAGCAAAATGTAGAAATATAAAGTTGAGTGCACGCCCTCAGGACCAGGATCACGGTCCAAAGTTACTATGCAAAAGATATGAAGACAGCACTTCAAAAATAAGATGTGATTTATTGACCCCACGACAGCAACGTTTCAGCCCTAACCAGGGCTTTTTTCAAGCTGAAAAAAGCCCTCGTTAGAGCTGAAACGTCGCTGTCGTTGGGTCAATAAATCACATCTTATTTTTGAAGTGCTGTCTTCATATCTTTTGCAGAACACCCTGGAACTGAGCTGCAGCACGGTGACCAGTATGATACAGTGGTTCCACCTAGAACAGGCCTCACCGTGGCCAACCAAAGAAGTTGAGTGCACATGCTCAGCATCATTTCCAGAGACTGTCTTTTCAAAATAGACGTATGAGTGCTGCCACCATTGCTGCAGAGGATAAAGGGGTAGGGGGGATCAGTATGTCAGTGTTCAGACCATACACTGCACACTGCGTCAAATTGGTCTGCATGGTAGTCGTCCCAGTAGGAAACCTCTTCTAAAAGTGATGCACAAGAAAACTTGCAGTTTTCTGAAAACTAGCAGACATAGATTACTGAAACCATGTCCTGTGGTTTGATGAGATCAAGATAAACTTATTTGGTGCAGATGGTGTCAAGTGTGTGTCACGGCAACCAGGTGAGGAGTACAAAGACAAGTGAGTCTTGCCTATCCAAGCATGGTGGTGGAAGTGTAATGGTTTGAGGCTGTTGGGTGTGGGATCTACAGTTCTTTGAGGAAACCATGAATGCCAACATGTACTGTGACATAATGAAGCAGAGCATGAACCCCTCACTTCAGCAATTGGGCTGCAGGGCAGTAATCCAACAGGATATTGACCCAAAACACATCTCCAAGACGACCACTGCCTTGCTAAAGCAGATAAGGGTAAAGGTGCTGGACTGGCAAAGCATGTCTCCAGACCAAACCCTACTGAGCATCTGTGGGGCATCCTCAAACTGAAGGTGGAGTAGCACAAGGTGTCTAACTAACATCCACCAGCTCTGTGATGTCGTCATGGAGGAGCAGAAGAGGATTCTAGTGGCTGCAACCTGTGAAGCTCTAGAGAACTCCATACCCAAGACAGTTAAGGTAGTGCTGGAAAATAATGGTGATCAACAGAGCAACATAGCTGTCAGAATATGTTCGTCTGGGTAGCCTTCCACCCGTTTAACGCAACGACCTGCAAGGGTTAATAGGTCTGCCCTCAGACCACACCCTGGGAGAGGTGCTGCTCCTGAGCCAGGAGTGACAGCTCTCAGGACCAATCGGAGGGCCTGGATGCCGCACCAATCAGCTGCGGGGGTGGTGTCCGGGCAGACCTTTTAAACCTCCCCAGTTCCTCCAGGCTTTGCCTGTCAAAGGTGTTCCCTTGTTGTTTTCCCTGTGATCCTTGCGTATAGTTGTCTTCCCGTGTTTCTGATCTCGGCCTGTTTCTTGACCTCGCTTTGCTTCAGATTTTGTACTGTGCTCCCGACCGTGTTTGGACCCCGGCTTGTTTCTGACCATCCGCTTGGCTTTCGTTTCTTGGCTTCTACGTTACCGCACCGTTTAGACCCGGACTGATTGACTCTGTGTTTTCCAAGACGGCCCTGCACTTAGCAGCATAGGGGCTGTCGTCCAGTTGGGGTCTGCCATCTAGGGCAGCACGCCAAGTAGGCAGGGACAGTGGACTGGGTGGCAGTCAGGGCCACCTCCTCTGACGTGACAGTTTGACAGGACGCTACTTCTCTGCTCTCCACGCACCATGAACCCCATGATTGCAGTAGTAGAGCAGATGCAGGGGCTTACCCAGTTTGTCTAGGATTTGCAGCAGCAGGAGACCTCCCAGGGTACCCCTCAGGCTGGGAGTCCTCTGGCATCACTTCCCCCTTTTGTTGAACCCCCTATTCAGTTACCTGGGAGGTTCTCAGGGGACAGAAAGGCCTTTTTAGTGTTTAAGGAGAGATGCCATCTGTACTTTCGTCTCCGCCCACGTACCTCAGATAATGAGGAGCAGCAGGTGGGAATTATTATGTCCCTACTTCAAGGGTCCCCTCAGGAATGGGCTTTCTCACTACCCCCCCGACTCGCCCGAATTGTCTTCAGTGGACCGTTTTTTCAACTCCTTGGGACTTCTTTTTGATGATCCCAATAGGGAGGCGGTGGCTGAGACACACCTCACCACTCTAACACAGGGCAAGAGAACGGTGTTGGAGTATTGTTCGGAGTTCCGGAGTTGGTGTGTTCCGTCGGGGTGGAATGACCCAGCCATTAGGTGACAGTTCAGATTGGGGTTAGCTGACCATGTAAAAGACATGTTGGTGACTTATCCAACCCCTGGCACACTTGATGGGGCTATGGCTTTGGCTGTACGCTTGGATAGATGGTTTAGGGAGAGATGCTGGGAGATGACGTTTACTCCGTTACCCCGCGCTACTCCACTGCCTCATTCTGTCACCTTTCCTGGACCCCCTAATGTCTCTATGCTGAAGCCTGTGGTGCTCTAGCGCTTCTCTCGGAAAGTCGCCTCCTTCTCCCCTGAAGCGGATGCCTCCAACGTGTTCTCGGTGAAAGAAATTCCGGCTATGAAGTCTATCAGAGGGAGGGGATATTTCCTCATTGATTGGAAAGGATATTTCCTCATTGATTGGGAAGGATTCGGCACCGTCGGAGAGATCTTGGGAGCCGGAGGATGACATCTTGGATCATGACCTACTGAAGAAATTTCTTTTTTCAAAAAAGAAGGGGAGGCCTAAGGGGGGTGTACTGTCACGGGTGGTCCCGCAGCCGTGGGTCGGGCTGCGGGCACACCCGTGTCCCATCCGTCCCCCCGCTCCGGGAGCGAGTGGCGCCGCGGTCCGCATGTCGGGCCACGGGCGCACTCACGTCCCCGAGGGTCAGGACTTACCTGACCACGCTACTGTCTCCGTGCGGCCCTCTGCCGGCTGCGATGCGCGTGAGCGCCCCCAAGAGCGCGTGCGCGGCAGCTCTTTGAAATTTAAATGGCCAGCGCGACAGTGGTTAATTGCTGGCCGCTGGTCCTATATAAGGTTACCGACCCGGCACTTCCGCGCCGGATCTATTGTGCCCATAGCCTATAGAGAAAGCGTTGGAAGTGTGCTCTACTGTCTTCGGTGTTCTGACCCTTTGCTATGTTTATTGACCACGAACCTTTGCTGCCTGCCCTGACCCTCTTGCTACGTCTATTGACCACGACCCTCTGCCGCCTGCCCTGACCTTACCGCCTGTTCACAACTTCGCCTACGCCTGACGATTCTGTACCACAATCACCCTTGGCTGCCACCGCAGGCAAGTCACGTCAGTGGAAGCGAGCTGGTAGACTCACACCGCAGCAAGTCCATCCCGCTTTGTGGCGGGCTCTGTTGAAAACCGGGAACTACTTAGACTCCGCTCCCTGGCATGGCTTATACCATCGCTTGCGGTGGTCCAGCGGATCCACTACCGCTAACCGGAACAGCCTAATTTCCCGAATTTACTGGTGGCCGTCATTGTCCCGTGATGTGGGGGCCTGTGTAACAGCCTGTGACACCTATGCTCGGGCAAAGGTTTCCAGAACTCGCCCTCCTCTTCCTATACCGGACCTTCCATGGACTCACATCTCCATGGATTTTATGACCGATCTGCCTACCTCTGAGGGCAAAACGGTTATTTGGGTGGTAGTTGATCGTTTTAGTAAGATATGCCATTTGATTCTGTTAAAAGCGTTACCATCGTCCAAAAATCTTGTGGAACTTTTCATCAGACATATCATTAAATTGCATGGGCTACCCGAAAATATTGCATCTGATAGAGGAGTTCAATTTGTTTCCTGTTTCTGGAGAGCTCTCTGTAAGGCTCTGGGTATCACCCTGTCCTTCTCTTTTGCCTTCCACCCTGAGACCAATGGGCAGATGGAGAGGGTTAATCAAACTGTTATGCAAAAACGCCGGTGTTTTGTTTCCAATCAGCTGGGAGACTGGGTGAAATACTTACCTTTGGTAGAGTTCGCTATTAATAACCAGGATAGTAGCTCCTCTGGTGTTTCTCCGTTTTTCTGCAATTACGGCTTCCATCCTAGACATGCATCAGTGTCCGGCATAACATCTGATCATAGTGAGGTGGATGTCATCGTTAACGATCTGTGCACAGTCTAGGCCCAAGTTCAGAAGAACTTGGCGAACGCCCAGACATCCAGAAGGAAAAGTGTGATAGGAGGCGCTTTTGTGCTGGAGGATTTAATGTTGGGGATAAGGTTTGCCTGTCTACCCGGAATCTTCATTTAAAGGTCCCCTCTGGTAAGCTTGTGCCGTGCTTTGTGCGACCCTACGTCATTCTGGAGGTGATTAATCCAGTGGCCTACCGGCTCAAGTTACCCTCGGGTTTCCGGGTACATAATGTTTTTCACCGCTCACTTCTTAAAAGGTACATTCCATCCACTATCCCACCTGCTAAACCTCCTCCTCCTGTTAGGGTTAAGGGGGAGTTAGAGTATGAGGTGGCTCGAATTATTGACTCCCGCAGAGTATAAAGGTCGTTGCAATATCTCATCTATTGGAAGGGTTACAGTACTGAGGAGAGGTCGTGGGTTCCTGCTAAATCCATTCATGCAGAATCCCTCATTAAGGAATTCCACGATGCTCACCCAGAGAGACCCGGACCAGGTAAGGGTCCAGTGGCCCCTCCTAAAAGGGAGGGTACTGTCAGGATATGTTCATCTGGGCAGCCTTCCACCCGTTTAACACAACGACCTGTAAGGGTTAATAGGTCTGGCCTCGGACCACACCCTGGGAGAGGAGCTGCTCCTGAGCCAGGAGTGACAGCTCTCAGGACCAATCGGAGGTCCCGGATGCCGCACCAATCAGCTGCGGGGGCGGTGTCCGGGCAGACCTTTTAAACCTCCCCAGTTCCTCCAGGCTTTGCCTGTCAAAGGTGTTCCTTTGTTGTTTTCCCTATGATCCTTGCGTATAGTTATCTTCCCGTGTTTCTGATCTCGGCCTGTTTCTTGACCTCGCTTTGCTTCCGATTTTGTACTGTGCTCCCGACCGTGTTTGGACCCCGGCTTGTTTCTGACCATTTGCTTGGCTTTCGTTTCTTGGCTTCTAGGTTACCGCACCGTTTGGACCCGGACTGATTGACTCTGTGTTTTCCCTGACGGCCCTGCACTTAGCAGCATAGGGGCTGTCGTCCAGTTGGGGTCTGCCATCTAGGGCAGCACGCCAAGTAGGCAGGGACAGTGGGCTGGGTGGCAGTCAGGGCCCACTGCACCTCCTCTGACGTGACAGTAGCAGACTTATAGCATATATTCTTAAATCTTATTTTTATTTATAATCACCCCATTTGTGCAAAACACTATTAAAATCGTTTGTTACACTTGCTGTTAGAAGAAGGCAGGTTGTTCGGACATCACAAACAGTTGCAATTGTCCTTAAAAAGTCCATTATAGTCGATATGAAATGTGCAGTATCCACTGCTAGCGTTTGAATGAGGATAAATTGCAACTGTTTGTGATGTCCGAACAACCTGCCTTCTTCTAACAGCAAGTGTAACAAAACAATTTTAATGGTGTTTTGCACAAACGGTTTGATTATAAATAAAAATAAGAAGATTTAAGCATACAGTGGTGCTCAAAAGTTTGTATAACCCCAGCAGAAATTTGACTTTCTTTTTTCAGAGAATATGAATGATAAAAAAAACCTTTTTTTCCACTCATGGTTAGTGGTTGGGTGAAGTCATTTATTGTCAAACTACTGTGTTTTCTCTTTTTTAATCATAATAACAACCAAAAACAGCCAAATGACCCTGATAAAAAGTTCACATACCCTGGTGATTTTGGCCTGATAACATGCACAGAAGTTCACACAAATGGGTTTAAATGGCTACTAAAGATAACATCCTCACCTGTGACCTGTTTGCTTTTGGTCAGTGTGTGCATAAAAGCTGAGTGAGTTTCTGGGATCCAGACAGATTCATGCATCTTTCATCCAACCACTGACGTTTCTGGATTATGAATCATGGAAAAAGCAAAAGAATTATCAACGGATCTACGGGAAAAGGTAGTTGAACTGTATAAAACAGGAAAGGGACACAAAAAGATATCCAAGGAATTGATAATGTCAGTCAGCAGTGTTCAAACTGTGATTAACAAGTGGAAAATCAGGGGCTCTGTAAAAACCAAACCATAGTCCGGTAGACCAAATAAAATTTCGGCCACAACTGCCAGGAAAATTGTTCGGGATGCAAAGAAAAACCCACAAATAACATTGGTTGTTTCAAGATGCACAATAAGAAGACCATTACTGTGCAAATGCCACAAACTATCTCACCTACAATATGCCAAGCAGCACAGAGACAAGCCTCAAAACTTCTGGAACAAGGTAATTTGGAGTGATGAGAACAAAAACTTTTTGGCCACAACCATAAACGTTACATTTGAAGAGGTGTCAACAAGTCCTATGATGAAAGGAACACCATTCCTACTGTAGAGCACGGGGTGGATCTCTGATGTTTTGGGGATGTGTGAGCTACAAAGGCCACTGGAAACTTGGTCAAAGTTGAAGGAAAGATGAATGCATCAAGTTATCAGCAAAAACTGGAGGCAAATGTGCACTCATCAGCCCAGAAGCTGCGCATGGGAAGTACATGAACGTAACAACATGACAACGATCCAAAACACAAGGCCAAGTCGACCTGTCATTGGCTACAGCAGAACAAAGTGAAGGGTCTGGAGTGGCCATCTCAGTCTCCTAACCACACTATCATTGAGCCACTCTGGAGAGATCTCAAGCACAGTTCATGCAAGACAGCCCAGGAATTTACAGGAACTGGAGGCTTTTTGCCAAGAAGAATGGGCAGGTTTACCATCTGAGAAAATAAAGAGCCTCTTCCACAAGTACCTCAAAAGACTTCAAGCTGTCATTGATGTTAGGGGGGGGGGCAATACACGGGATTAAGAACTGGAGCATGTAAACTTTTGATCAGGGCCATATTTTTGGTTGTCATTATGATTTAAAAAGAGAAAACACAGTAGTTTGACATTAAATGGCTTCACCCAACCACGAACCATGAGTGGAAAAAAAGTTATTGTGTTATCATTCATATTCTCTGAAAAAAAGCCAAGAAAGCAAAAATTCTGCCGGGGTATGTAAACTTTTAAGCACAACTGTATATGCTATAAGTCTGCTATGTTGTTCTGTTGATTACTACAGGAAACTTGAAGGGGACTCCTCAAGCGGATTTGGCAGTGTTTGTTACTTATTTAAAAACAGTAGTTAAAACCATCACTACTATGATACAGGAAAATAATGGTGGCCACACAAAATATTAACATTTTGAGCTCAATTTATCCATTTTCACGTTTACTCACTTTTGTTGCCAGTGGTTTTAGAGTTGGTTTTGTTCGGTAACAGTATCATGGTAACATGTATGGTGAGACTTTTGCCCTTGTATAGTAAGTATTACATGTATGTAGTATGTAGTATTACATGTTAACTTTAAGACTATTGTTTATATGTACTGGTAAACTGATTGTGATTTGGGGCCCTATTTAAAGGTTTGCAGTGATGCCCACCTTCTATAATTACATCCCTGCAGGAAGCAGAGACCAGTGGGTAGCCAAGTATTGTAAGGCAGCAGATTGGGAGCAGGGAAGTAAAATTCCTTTTTTTTCAATACGATAGCCCTTTTTACACAAGATGTTCATCCCTGGTCAACCCAGGGTAACCATGGTAAACCCCTTTAATATGTTCAACCTTTTTAAAGAGAGAATGAAGTGAGAGCTTTCTGTCACTAGGTGATGCTGTGGACTAATGTGTAAGATCAAATGCTAACACTAAATGCAGTTTTATGGGCTCTTGATTGACTTCTGTACCCTACTCTTATTTTCTAGAATTTACTTATGACCTTTCCTGGGAAGTGTCTTAATATTTACTGCAGAATTTTCCAGCTTGATACTCATAAACCAGATACATTTTCAAAAATATTTCTGGCCTTTCAGCTTCCTTTAGAATACAAAGAGCCCCTTGTGTAACATTATTTGTCTTTCTAACAGTATCTGCCAATATAGATGGAAGACTGCTGGGAGTATTTGGATTGTAATGATTTCTGGTATTAGCAGCATTTATGTTTCTTAACAAATTGTCTCACCCCCTTTGCAAACCAGGATACAGAAAATCTGGAAAAGAATGAAAGTTGAGAACTAACAGCAGCTCCAAGGTCTTCCTGCAGGTCCTGAGGAGCTCTGGAGAAGCAGTAGTGAGGGACCTGTAGATAAGTATAACTTTAAAAAAAAGAAAAAAAAATTAACCCACCCTGACCCCTTTAAGCAATAATTTTTATTTTCTGGACAACCACTTTAATACACTGTTTATGAATGGAAACATACATAATGATACTGATATACCTATAATCCCCAAATGAGGAGGTAATATTGGTTCCAACAGTTGTAGTGAAGAGTGTCATTAAAGGGGTATTCCCACCATTCACTTTGATAGCATATGGATAGGATATACCATAAAAGTCTGATAGGTGTGGGTCCTACATTTGGGACCCACGTATATCTTGGTAATGGGTCTCTGAAAGTGTCATCTCACTTGAGCAAGACTCTATTCTGTTCTGAGTACAGCTGTACTTGGAACTCCCATAGAAAAGAATGGAGTCATGCGCAAGTGCGACTAGCTCTCTATTATGAGTGTACACTTTTGGGGCCAGTTCAGAGTTGGGACCCACACCTATCAGACAGCTTATCCTATCCATATGCCATCAAAGTGCAAGGTTGCAAGACCCCTTTATGTAAAATCATTGAAAAATTATATTTAAATAATACATAATTTACAGTACGTGAATGATATGGTTAAAATACAGTTAATTGAGATTCTACAAAAGTATCTCAGCACAGGTTAAGTAGGTGTATTTATATATCAACTATATGTATATTGCAATTTATGATTATGTTAAAAAAAAAACATCAAGCATTAAGGCTGTCTTACAGGAAGAGGACATTAAACTGCCTATGGGGGACATATAACTGTCTATGGGGGACATTAAACTGCCTATACATAATGCCTTGTAAAATGCAAATGCTTCGTAGAGTGCAAAAAGGCAATTTCGAATCTCCACACACCTATATAGGTGCTCTCCCTAAGGAGAGATCTTCCCTTTCTGAGCTACTCATTGCCTCCCACGCAGCCAAGCCAGCATCGCTCTGCTCTGTACTGACGAGGGGCAAAACCCCGAAATGGCTGTCTACAGATGAGTGATGCTGGCTTGGCTAGATATCCCTTCTTGCTTTCCAAAGATCCCGTGGGTCAAAAGCAAATTGAGGATTTGTTACATCCAAAAGAGGGCGCTAGAGCTTCTCAGCTCCTTTCCCATAATGCCGTGTGATATACCTACCTATGTAATTTTATTGGTATCCATTTTTATTTTTGAAATTTACCAGTAGTCGCTGCATTTTCCACCCCAGGCTAATACTCGAGTCAATACGTTTTCCCAGTTTTTTGTGGCAAAAGTAGGTGCCTCGGCTTATATTCGGGTCGGCTTATACTTGAGTATATGCTGTATATAAAAATGTTATCTGGCATTAAAGACAACCTTTATCATGCTTGCATTAAAGAGCAATTAGATTGACAGACATTTTTCTTGCAAATAAGGGGAGTCACATTTTAATTAAAACCCACAGACTTACATTATAATTACTAGCTTGTGTCCTTATTAATGCATAGCTCAGTTTACATATTACCAGTACCTCTATGGTTACAGACTACAACAAAGCTTGCGCAGCCTGATCCTATCTTTTTGATCCATCTCTTGCTTCTTCTAACTTCTAACTGAAACTTATGTAGCTAATAATAGAAAGGAAGCAAATAAAAAGTAGTAAAAATGTTACATGCATTAAAGTCATAAAATGGCTGTGAAGATGAAGCTATTCTTTAATTGTATGGTGCTGCCTCGAGTCATATTATTATGATCACTTCCTACTTTTGACATAGCTTAGTGTGTAGCTCTTGAAGGAATTCATGTGTGGTGAGCTGGCTTGGTGGGTATATAAGGTGTGTGATAGGCTGTCTGCACACATATCCCTCATTGCTGCCATGGGTAAAAGAATCAATTTATTTCAGAGGGCTAGCTGACATCTGTCTAAAACCACAGTTCAGCAAATCCTATTGAGTATGGGGCTGCGAAGCAGACGATGGTCACTGCACCTCTGCTAACTAAGCTGCATCAACAGAAAAGGATTAAATTTTTACAGCAGCATTGGAATTGGGCCTTCACTGATTGGTGAAGGGTTGCCTTCTCCAATTAATCATGTTTTCTGTTTCATCAAACCAATAGATGTTGGCATGTCAGGTGTGAAACATTAGAGAATAAAGATGCTGCAACCACTGCTGGAAGAACCGAAGCTCGGGGTGGCAGCATTATGGTTGGGGGGAATGTTTTCATGGCATTCACTGGGCCCACTCATCCAGGTGGAAGGCACTCTCAGTTGATTTTGTTATAAATCCATCCTTGCATACATTTCTTACTATGGCATAATTTACTTGATCACTAATAGATAAAAAGTAATGATAACCAGGCTCACATAAACCCTTGTGAGCAGTATCCAGCTAAGTGTCATATTCAGCATCTAAGACCTGCTAAGGAATGGGTCTTAATCTTATCTTATAAGGCCGGGTCTACACAGCATAGTTTAAATACCGTCCAAAATCCGACGGTATTTTAACTTCACTGCGTAGGTTTTTACTAAAAACTACAGTCGGTTTTCGGATTTGCTGCCGACCCTTTACATTGAATGTAGGATCTTCCGCCGGAGGCCTGCAGTATATAAATCCGGCAATAGAAAATCCGTGCTGTGTAGACTACGCCATGGATTTTCTATTGACGTCTATGGGGCACTGATTACAGTCGGAATTTCAGCAGAATTTAAATACTAAATCCGCCGAAAATCCACTGTAATCCTGTGCTGTGTAGACATAACCTTAGAGTACCCCTATGACCAGTGACTCCTCTCTAGCTGGACTGCCTGTTGGAGTCAGGTCATCAGAAATCCACATGCTTCCTTATCAGAGTTTTAGGCCATTTTTTATTTCTCCTCCATGCTTTACAGTGCAGCACTTTCTAGGCTGCTGTGCATCAACGTGTGCTTATCCACAAGAACTGATTTACATCACAGCAGGGACCGATTAGACGGAGGGATATAAGCCTCAATGAGGGAGATCTGCTTTAAGGATGAATAGATATTGGGAGATTTTCCTTCAGGTTACATTCTTCCCTCTTGATTTTGACAGCCCCAACACCAAGTGAGATCACATTCACTGAAGTTGCATAGCTGACATTCCTATATCTTACAGCATTTTCAGGCTCCATTAATGATGAGGCTTCACCATATGTAGGGGACATGTTGGGTCTTATACCGACCCTTCCCTTCTTAAGCTCACATTCCAGAGCTCTGCCGCCGGCATCACACCGTGTTTTATGTGTAAGAGGAGTTTGGTTTTTCTTTGCAGTACTTTCCCTGTTCGGAGCAGACGGTTTTATGCTTTTATGTTGACAAAGGCGGCTATTTTGATGCTGAAATATTTTTCCAAAGTTTATTTAGCCAAAAAAAGTAGCCGGAGAACCAGCAGAACATTATGTCCTATAACGCTCACTAAATAAAATCATATTTAGATGTAATTTAAAAACAAAAAAAAACACACAATAAATCACTACAAGTACCCAAGGGGACTACCGCCAAGTCTAAAGTACCAAGCTTGCCTAGTTATGCAAAAACATGGCATAACTAAAGCCTCTTAGTGAATGCAGAGGTGTCCAACTGGTTGCCAGAAAGATATTACTGTGGTCTGCTGTCCTGGGTTGCTGCTGTTAGGGTATGTTCACACGGCGTATTGGGACGTGTACTGTACATATCGCAATACGCCATGTGTTTTGGAAGCATGTGCTGATCAGCACATATTTCCAAAGCACTCATGCCCCTTAACTTCGGGGACAAGTGGCGCCGTGGTCCACGTGTTGAGCCGCGGGCGCACTCATTCCCCTGTACATTCCTACTTAAACGCCCGCGGTCCTGCTTCCCCGCGGTTCTCTGCTAGCCAGTGCATGGGTCCCCGCTCCTTAGGGCGCGCGTGTGCTGGCTTTCTCAAATTTAAAGGGCCAGCGCGCTGGTAATTGGTTGTTTGCCGGACGCTGACCATACATAATGCATGTTCAGACACATCAACACATCAACACATCAGACTCTCCTCCACTTTCACCAGCTTCAAAAGCAACCTGAAAACCCATTTCTTCAGGCTTGCCTATAACCTTCACTAAACTTGTCACTACTTCCTCCACAGACATGTCTGCTCCTCACCTCCTGTCTCTTTCCCCCTCCTTGTAGATTGTAAGCCCTCGCGGGTAGGGTCCTCTCTCCCTCTATCATACCAATTGTCATTAATCACTTGTCATTATACTCGTTTGACTTATGTTATGTATGTAACCCTCTCGAATGTACAGCGCCCTGGAATCAATGGCGCTTTAAAATAAATAATAATAATAATAATAATGTTTCCGCCGGATCTTCAGTGCAACATGCCTTGAGAGAAAGCTGTTCCCAGTGCATTTATGTCTCGTCTGTGTTTCCGACTCTTGCCATGTTTTCTCGACCACGAATCTATGCCGCCTGCCCTGACCCATTCGCCTGACCTTGACTACGAGTTTCGTATTATTATGATTTGGTACCTCGCTGCACCTCGGCTGCCTCCACAAGCTAGTCGCGTCAGGGGTAGCGACCTGTTAGCACTCCCGCCGCAGCAAGCCCATCCTGCCTTGCGATGGGCTCTGGTGAATACCATGACCTACTTAGATTCCACTCCCTGGCATGGCCGTTACCACTGCTTGCGGTGGTCCAGAGGATCCACTACCTGCACTGTTACACATGCATTGTTCGCGGCGCAAACAATTGACCTGTGACTTCTTTCTTTTCCCCAGCGTACAGTACAATCATATTGTACGCCGGGGGAGACGATGCGTAATTCATAGTTCTCTATGAGAGCTATGAATTACCGGAATTGTGCCGCGCATTTCGCCACGTGTGCAATTGAAATGAGCACACAATTATGTGTACAAATACGCCGTGTGAACATACCCTTAGGTGCCAACTGGGATAGAAAAGGTTGTCCCATTAGAGTATACCAACATCACAGAGGGGCTCATCTACATAGGACCATTCTCTATTAGTCAAAGCAAAGATCTGTGGCTCCCATACTGGAAGACTCATTATGAGCAAGAATGACATGTTCCCACGTTATTGTCCACACCATGCAATACCACATTCCTACTGTAACGGCCGCTGAAGTAGAAATGGAGTAGAAACTGCCTGCACTTTCATATTTCAACTACTGGGTCCAGTGCTCTTTTACAGAGAGCCTTGTCCAGACTGAACTTCCTCTTTTAGTGGACTTTCTCATTGAAGCCTATAAAAAACTGCTTTCCCCCAGAGCCATGGCCACCTGGAGGGCAGAACAAGAGCTACCGCTGTCAGGGGCCAAGTCAAATACAATACCTATCTGCAAGTTCCCTTTTTATAGAGGACATGCTGCTCTACTGACTTTATAGCCCTTGATTTTTTTCTTCTAGTCGACCCTGTTCACTATCTGGGCCATTAGTTTTGGCACTAATATGCTAATAAACTCCCAGACTGTTGGTGGCTCCCACTACTTAGATATAAACAGGGAGAGTGCTCAATTTCACTTATTCTAAGAGTGGTGACCTCCCCCTTGACAGTGCAGAATGTCAATGGGGCGGTAACCACTGCTCGGGGGTTCAACCTGAGCATTCTCCTTCTTCAGAACTGAGAGCTGGAGAGTGGACAAATGAGAGTCTAGGATTTCAAAAGCAGATCAGGTGCTGGAACTAAACGCAGCAATAGCTAATAAGAAAAACTACAAGGAAAAAAGACTAAAGTGGAGTCAGTGGAGCAGCAGCTATGGGATATATAGCTTCATTTGCTGGAGGTGCATAGTTCAAAGGTGTAACTTAAAGTTTCTGGGCCCCAATGCAAAATGTATAAAAGGGCCCCCATTTACCAAGTGCCATGTGCCACTGTTGTCTTGTTTTTGGCATAAGGGCCTTAAGGGTCTGATAGGGATTGCTACCTCTGCATTCCCTATAGCTACGCCTTGATTCCAGCAGATGCCATTAGGGAAAATGTTTAATGTATTTACAGCTCCCAATGAGTTAATTTCAGAGTTCAATGAGTAGAGAAAAGGACAAACAATTCTAATAGTGATCCTGCCTTGAGATTGTCCTAACCCCTCTATAGTATAACTCATAACAGCAAATGAACATCCCCTTTAGGCCAAATTTAAATCCAAAGGGAAACATGGCAATGACCCTTTAAATATGAAATAAAATCTCAAAATAAGTTGAACCCTGTATTTTTTTAAATTCAGTTTTAATTGCTGCCATTTTTCAGTTTCTTTTTTCCAGGAAAGCAAAACATTAAACTATAGAGATGTCAAACGACCACAGAGCACAGTGTATAGCAGAAGGGTGCAGTATATATAGCCATAGATGGTAAACATAGCCTACAAAGGATGCATTCACGTAGCTCTGCCTGGAACATACAGCTCTGACCGCAGAAAAACAAATCTGAGGTTGTGCTCCTTTTCTACATGAGCTATTTTAGGGGACTGATTGGTATTTTTAAAAGGGCACTCATCAAGGGTTAGCCATCTTAAGGTGCAGCAATAAATGATGCAAAATTATCCCATTAATCTCTGATAAGATAATGCGTCTGAAATGGATGTCTGGCTGCCTGTAGCCATATGATTTCTATGTTGAACTCAGTAATATCACAGTATACATTGGGCTCCTAAGCTCCCTCCCGTGGTGACTGCATGTAGCAGTCATCTAGCATGTTAAATTTATGTCTATGTAGTGAATCAGGATAACACAATTCTGATTTTTGTAAAAAGTAAAGACAGAATTTTGGAATTAGAAGTGGCACAATGAAGGGGGACCTTTATTTTAAAGGAAGTTTGTTAGCAGTATTGTCCTCCCAAAACTGCTGACAGTACTGTATAGAGAAAAAGGGAGAGGAGAAAGCTAAGTGCTTAACAGTAAAAGCACTAAAACAGCTTCCCTATAGAGTTGAATAGCACATCTGCCTAGTTCCATAGGAATATGTCCTCCACTTCCATACTACAGGGCAGTTTTGCCTTTCAGGACTATAGGAAAAATGTGGGATTAGTCATTAGTTATTACTAGTTTGGATCAGTAAAGATAACCAGTACAGAATTATCCAGTTACAGGCATCATGATGGATCTAGTGTTGTGCTGTGATCTACACTAGGCTGATAAGTAGATTGGATCATCTGCAGCAAACAGCATGACAGGGGGCTAGAGAATCTAGAAGACCCCATAAAACCCATTTCAACCACCACTTTTACTGTAGTTCTATTTATAAACTTTTTCAGCTCTACTTGAAATTTAGAAAATTTCTCATACAACACTGTGGTTCTGGGAACAGCAGAGGCTAGACATTTTAGAAGCTGACCACAACAGAGCACTCCCAGGCTGGTGGATTCCACAGCAAGCTTAGTGAGATGACTGCCTGGAGATGACTTCATACAGAGGAAGAGCTGACATCACAGTATTTTTTCTCTATTATAGCTGAAACATCATAGCTAAGTTCTTGGTGTCTTGAAATACTATGTGTGTTGTGGACACCTGAGGTTTCCATTGTCATAAGCAGCCTTGTCCTAACTTACTTCACCATGTGAGGGGACAGCCACCGTCTTCCTCAAGATCAGAACAGTTTTTTTCAATATGCTCAGTCAGTTTTGGACTGGTTCAAAGGGAAGCAGGGGTAAGGCACCAGTGGGCTCCTGTGCATGGTGGACCTCTGGGAATGGTGCGCCCCTTCCACTTTGTAATTCTCATTATATTACCCCTATTTGCCTGCTTCCATCGTGATCCTGTTAAAGGGGTTGTCTCACTACATTGATTCATCTTACCTCAGTCCTGTTTTCATGGTTTCATTTTGAATTCAGGGGTGTGTTTACTGGCTTCTACTAGGCTGCAGTAGAAGCCAGGTCTGTAGCTATAGCAACCAGTGCTGGCAGCCTATCAGGATAGATCAAACAGGTCTGTAGCTATAGTGACCTGAGGAGCTGATGCAGCCCATAGAAGAGGGGATATCTCAGAATAGGTAGGATACTGTTAATGGACATATATTGCAAAGTGACTTGTTCTTGCAAGTTCTTTAACATAAAAAGCAATCCTTGTAGTGAGATAACCTCTTTAAGGCTATTACATCATATGTATATTACAAGTAAAACAGTTCCTCACTTTAGTTTGTGGAGATTGGGAAAATTGTTGTCCCCATTGCAGTGCCCATAGTTTTTTTGCAAAAGAAAAAGTATTATCTGACTTGAGGTTAGTGACCCTTTAAGAGTCTGTACACTTCCAGCTTCTCAACGCATCCTAGACAAACTGGACCCTCCCAACTGTCCAGTGAGATCTCCTTCATGACTCTGAATAACACAGTGCTGCATTTAGAAACAAGTCCAGTCAGAATCATCCTAAGAAATAACAGGTTTTCTATTGACCAAGCCTGTTGTGCCCATTTCCCAAGAACACTGTGGTCTGCGGTTACACTTCCAGTCTGTCCCATACTACATGAAATTGTAGGTTTAGTAACATATGATGGCTGTTTTAGCAACACAGTTAAAATATTGCACTGTATAGTTATGAAAGTCATGATTTGGAAAAGCCGATGATGAATAGATAGGTAGATAGATACAAGATGTACAGATAGATATGAGATAGATAGATAGATAGATATGAAATAGACAGATATGAGATAGATAGATAGATATGAGAGATAGATAGATAGATAGATATGAGATAGATAGATAGATAGTAGATAGATAGATAGATAGATAGATATGAGATAGATAGATAGATAGATAGATAGATAGATAGATAGATAGTAGATAGATAGACCTGATTGATTAGCTGGGTAGGTAAGAGATTGGACAGATAGATATAGGTAGATAGATAGATATGAGATAGATAGATAGATAGATAGATAGATAGATACATAGATACATAGATACATAGATACATAGATAGATAGACCTGATTGATTAGCTGGGTAGGTAAGAGATTGGACAGATAGATATAAGGTAGATAGATAGATATGAGATTGATAGATAGATATATATATAGATAGATAGATAGATAGATAGATAGATAGATAGATAGATAGGAGATGTACAGATATTAAATAGATATAATGTGATAAATGTTTGGTCCAATTTTGAGGATAATTATAAACAATTACTAATCTCCATCCAGTTCATGAACTAAAAGCAGTGATATTTAAAATGCTACAGGTTTATTCTTCATAGCTGCTGATGAATCACAGATCTTTTAGAAAGTCAAGCATCATTTATCACACTGTACTGCATCTGGTGGAAAAAAAAAGTCAGATCCATAGTACAATTGGCAGACACAACAGAGGAGATAAATAATGAAACTGTTTGTTGCAAGATACAGCAGTCACTGTACGAAATAACTAAAGCTACAGTGTAGGACTTATTGTAGTAGTTCTGTTCTTAGGGGCCAGTATTATAGTAGTTATATTCTTGTACATAGGAGGCAGTATTATAGTAGTTATATTCTTGTACATATGAGGCAGTATTATGCTAGTTATATTCTTGTACATAGGGGTAGTATTATAGTAGTTATATTTGTATTGAGCAGTATTATAGTAGTTATATTCTTGTACATAAGGGACAGTATTATAGTAGTTCTATTCTTGTACATACTGGGCAGTATTATAGTGGTTATATTCTTGTACATAGGAGGCAGTATTATAGAAGTTATATTCTTGTACATGGGGCAGTATTATAGTGGTTAGATTCTTGTACATACTGGGCAGTATTATAGTAGTTATATGGTATTCTTGTACATAGGAGGCAGTATTATAGTGGTTATATTCTTGTACATAGGGGGCAGTATTATAGTAATTATATTCTTCTACATAGGGGCAGTATTATAGTAATTATATTCTTGTACAAAGGGGGCAGTATTATAGTGGTTATATTCTTGTATATACTGGGCAGTATTATAGTAGTTATATTCTTGTACATAGGGGCAGTATTATAGTAGTTATACGGTATTCTTGTACATAGGAGGCAGTATTATAGTGGTTATATTCTTGTACATACTGGGCAGTATTATAGTAGTTATATTGTATGTAGGAGCAGTATTATAGTAGTTATATTCTTGTATATAGGAGGCAGCATTATATTAATTACATTCTTGTACGTAGGATGAAATATTGGAGTAGTTATATTCTTGTACATAGAGGACAGTATTATAGTAGTTATATTCTTTGACATATGGGCCAGTATTATAGTAGTTATATTGTTGTACATAGCAGTATTATAGTAGTTACATTCTTGGACATAGGGGGCAGTATTATACCAGTTATATTGTTTTACATAGGTAGCAGTATTATAGTAGTTATATTCTTGTACATAGGGGGCAGTATTATAGTAATTATATTCTTGTACATAGGGGGCAGTATTATAGTGGTTATATTCTTGTACATACTGGGCAGTATTATAGTAGTTATACGGTATTCTTGTACATAGGAGGCAGTATTATAGTGGTTATATTCTTGTACATACTGGGCAGTATTATAGTAGTTATATTGTATGTAGGAGCAGTATTATAGTAGTTATATTCTTGTATATAGGAGGCAGCATTATATTAATTACATTCTTGTACGTAGGATGAAATATTGTAGTAGTTATATTCTTGTACATAGAGGACAGTATTATAGTAGTTATATTCTTTGACATATGGGCCAGTATTATAGTAGTTCTATTGTTGTACATAGCAGTATTATAGTAGTTACATTCTTGGACATAGGGGGCAGTATTATAGCAGTTATATTGTTTTACATAGGTAGCAGTATTATAGTAGTTATAGTCTTGTACATAGGTAGAAGTATAAGAGTATTTATATTCTTGTACATAGGGGCAATTTTCATTGTAAAAAACTAACAGGAATACAACCAGAACAATAGTTCCATAAAAACAAAACATAAATCACATGCATTGCATAAAATAAAATAATTAACCAACAAGAGTATACATAGGGTAATTTACAAAGTCCACACCTGCTTGGGAGAAAAAAATAAATAAATAAATAAAACATTGCAAGTTGAATGATCAGTTTTCCAGTTTTTTGGGCATCTATTCCCATTGCTGGAAATGACTTTAAGGGATAACTCCGCCAACACAGCAAGAAAAAACAGAAGAAGCAGAGGGAGTACCCCCATCATCATAGGTCTAAATCCGAGTGATCCAGCTTACTAACTTTCTTCATGTCTGAGTCTGACTGTCCCTCACCTCTAAGGGACCTCCTCTTTGTAGAAGGATCGTGCTCTGGGTCCCCATCATATTCCTCCACCAAACGGTTGAGCTCTCTTTCCAGCTCTGCCTCAACGTCTTCATCAGACAAGAAACTAAACCTATTTGACACCACCATTATATCTACCTTTGTGTCCAACCTCTTCCAAGATCGCTTTTTGGCTCATGTGGTTTGCAGCTACTTTTATTTTTTTGGGGTCTTTCTGGTTTCCCAATAGTTAGCCACTGAGCCAAGAAAAGAACAGTTTGGCCACTTGTGCCAGGCTGAGGTTTTGGCTTTGTTAGCACAGACAAAGATAGCAATGCCCCCTTTAGTAAACCCTCATCAAGGGAGACCTTACATATGTTGTGCCAGATGTTAGGGCTATCCCTGTGGGGGTGACCAATCTCACCACACAAATTGCACCTGATGTTCTGGCACGTGGCACAGACATGGCCCACCTTCCCACAGAGATTGCACTTCAACATGGTACAGACACTCGGCACGTGGCTAGCCTGAACACACTTAAAACACTTTCGTGGCTGACCAGCATAGACGCAAACGCCCTTGTCCTGGCTAATGAAGAAGGAATTGGGAAGATAGTGGGTGACACTCTGCTGTTGATGACTAGGACCTACCACCCTCCAGTCCAGACACCATCCTCAACCCTAGTTTTAGTGATGTCAGAGACAAGGTCAAAGAGTCTTCCATGACAGACTACAATATCCTGGCAGAGGACGGCTTCTTTCCAGAAATGGATGGTGATATTCACTGTGTCAGGCCTAGAGATGAGAATGAAGCTGAACTTATTCCAGCCCTGTCTGTCTCTGAACCTGGTGAAGCTAGACCAGAACCAGTCCAGGACTGACATAAGCTTGAAGCTAACATCATAGCCCTGCCTGTCAGGAAGATTGATCACTGCCAGGATGTTACTAGGCAGAAAGCCCATTTGGTCACATAGTATATCTTGAACAACAAACCTTCTATTGGGCAAATCTTCCTTGGGACCCTTATGCCTGAACCGGACCACATTCCTCCTTCTGAAGATCTGACCCATACAATAAGTATTGGTCATAAAGGATGGTGAACCCTGGCTCCAGGCGTTTCCAGGAGGGGCATGGCTAGCGCCACTCTCCTGAAGTGATGGTGAACGCTGTATGGGCTGCTGACCACCTCGACTATGTGGATCTGCTATCTCTGGAATAACTAAGTTCTCAGCAGTGGGCTGTTCAGCACCCTCATCTCCATCAACCTCTCTGCAGCATCAGGATCTACAGACTAAACCAAAACCGATTCTGGAGATGGATCCATCTCCCACACAGTCTTCAAGACATTACCAGACACAGAGTCCTCAACAGTTTCAGAACCAGACATATTAGGCTATGTCTCCACTGCATCTGACAAAAAAAGGCCCGAGAGTGGCTGTTTTTATTCCGATGCAGGACCGCTGTTCTTGTCACGCTTTGTACAAAAACCGTGGTCGTTTCTCGTTTTTTTTTTGCCATCACTCATACAATTGTATTGTATGGGAAGACGGCAAGAAAACGAAAAGCGCCGGCATATTATACAACATGTTGTATAATACGCCGCCGCCAAAAGACAAGCGGAGAAAAGATTAGCTGTGGAGACTATAGTTTTTTTTTCTATTGCTGCCTATGGGGCTGCACGAAAGATCATTTCTTCGGCGCTTTTAACGTATGAGTACGTCCCAGGGTTCATAAGGGGCTTTGCAGGGGGATCGCTCCGTGACCCCCCCGCACAGCCACCGGGTGTTAGAAGCTAATCGCAGCTAACACCCGGCCATTACATCGCGTACGGGCAGCATCGCCCGTACTGTTTAACCCATCAGACACCGCGGCAAAGATGGCCCACACCGATCTTGAGGGTGATCGGCACCGCCGCAGCATAGCTGCAGCGATCCAACCCCTGGACATGGCAGCGGGGAGCCTTGGGAAGGCTCCTGTCACTTCCATGTCCTAGTTAGCCCCACTTCCGTCCGCAGACAGGAAGTGGGGAAACCGCCATCTTGGTACAGTGTAATGCATTGCCTACCCAATGCATTAGACTGTATTGACAATCGCGCCACCTAGTGGTCAAGCATCATAGGTGGCCTCAAGGTTATAGTACAAAAATAAAATAAATAATGAAGTTTTACAGTACAAAAAAAAAAGTATTAAAAGTTCAAATCACCCCACTTTCCCTATTTTACAAATAAACACAATAAAATAATAAAAAAAAGTTACACATATTTGGTATCGCCGCGTCTGAAAAAGTCCGATCTATAAAAATATAACATCACTTATCCATACGCTGAACACCATAGAAGAAAAAAAATTCCAAACACCAAAATTGCGTTTTTTGGTCATTTTACGTCACTTAAAAAATGGAATAAAAGTGATAAAAAAGTCGCATGCATTCCAAACTGCTAGCGATAAAAAGTAGACTTCGGCCCTCAAAAAATGCCGCCTCACTGACATCTGTAGGTTTTAGTACAAAAAAGTTATTGGTCGCACAAAATGGCGCCGCGGCGCAAATTTCAAAAATAGAAAAAGTTTGGATTTTTTTATGGTACCAAAACATAACGGAAAACCCTACATGTTTGGTATTGCCGGATGCATATCAACCTGTTTAATACAGATAACACATTGTATTGACCGAAGATTGAACGACGTAAAAGCAAAACCCCCGCAAACATGGCGAAAATACGTTTTTTTTCACAATTTTTCCCACTTGGAATTTTTTTGCAGTTTCCCAGTATATTCTATAGTAAACTGAATAATACCATTAGAAAGTACATCTTGTTCCACAAAATAAAAGCCCTCATGTGTCTATGTAGGTAGAAAAAAAAAAGTTATGGCTCTGGGAAGGTAAGAATGGAAAAACGAACGTGTCAACAAAAAAAAAACGCCGGGTCCTTAACGGGTTAAAAAACTAAAAGTGCCTAAGATTCAATCGTAATTCTTTGCAGTGGAGACATAGACTTACAGTCACTAGGTGAAGCATTCTACACAGCAGAGTCCTGAGTGTTCTGCACTGCAGAGCAGCGATTGTCCTGCAAAGGTATCGCCTGTGAACCCTGCTCTGCTACTGCACAGATCCCTTCAGGGATGAGTACACAGTCCTGCTGCAATGCGCTCTCTGCTGGGACCTGTAGTAAACTGCTCTGCTCCTACACAGTTACTTTCAGGTAGGTGTCCATAGTGCTTGGTACTGCATGCTGGGCCTTGTGGTACAGGCTGGAGTCTGGCTGCCGGGCCTTGTGGTGTAGGCTGGAGCCCTTGTTGCTGGATACTGAATGCTGGGCCTTGTGGTGCAGGTATGGAGTCCATCCTCTTGGATACAGACTCCTGGGCCTTGTGGTGCTGGCTAGAGTCCGTGGCCTTGCCACTTGTCACGTGCCACTGAAGATCTTGGTTGCTGCCGGACATTTCTCCTGTATAGATCTCTTTCTGCAAAGGGGAGGTTTTCTGGTCGCAGTATAGGTTTTGCATAGGACTGCTGGGTTTTGCTTGGCGAGGCTTTAGGTGAATGGAGTCTGTGCTCTCTCCGTACCTCTCCTGGTTCCTGTATGTTTTCCTTACAGATCCCACTTGCTCCAGGACAGTGTCCACCTCCCTCACGGTGTCAGCAAATGTATGACCAGTGATCCCAGTTTTTTGGCAAGGATGTCTGGTCTTGCAGATTTGGCCCCATTCATCTTGCGTTTGCAGGTATACCTTGATCTTGTTCAGGGGCTCTATTTTCCACACTAGTGCAGGGATCTGGTCGGCCAGGTGTAGCTCAGGGGCGCGCTCTGACCCATTATTGGGTTCTCTGGAGGCTGCTGGCTCACAGGATACTTTGTTGCTATTGCCGGAGGGGGGGGGGTCACAAGCCCTGAATTGGGGACTGGCCAGGGGCTTAGCTATATGGGGTGCAGAGGTAGCCAGGCCCTGGAGCCTTAGGGCTCTCTACCACCCTCTACCGCATAAGGAGATACCAGTTTTATAAATTGCACGTGGTAGGTGGGGTCCCTTTTATGGAGTTTTCAATGGGACCCTGGAGCTTTAAGTTAGGCCTCTGGGATTGTCTGACTTTCCAGAGAGGTCCTCCTATGTCTGCCTGGGGTCTGGGTGGTTTGCACACCTGCAGGCTGCACTGGGGTCTGCTTCAACTGCTGGCCTTCACTCCTCCCTTCAGGACATTGTGTGGGATAGTGGAACAGCCTCCCTGTGTTTTCCAAGTAAAATCCCATGCATGACAGTTGTGAAATATTTATTTGTATTCTACTGTTTGGCCACAAGATGTCGCTATGTCCAGTTTCCAGTATATGCAAATGAGGGACATGTAGCAGCCGTTCTACAAGATGCTAGAAACTCAGAGAAGAACTGACAGGGACAGATGAGCTAAAGGAGCCAGGATTCACAGTCATTCCAGGGAGAGAGGAGAGCCTGCCTGTCTATACAGACGCCATCATAGAGAAGAGAAGAGAGGAACTCCGGGAAATTAGAAGGACAATTTGCCAAATAGAGGGGACTGTCCTGCAGCCGGACCATCCCTCCCACCCCATCTGCACCTGAGAACGGGAATTCCCCGGGCCATCTTTTAAAGGTCCCTTTTCAGGGGAAGCGTGCACTAAAACGACTCGGGACTGTGAAAGGCCCTGATATTATTTTATTTAGTTTAGGCTCATTACACCCAAAAAGGGGGGTTTCCCCCAAATACATCCCCTTTTTCAGGACTTGGAGAGTTTACATGAAACCATTACTATTTTAAACCCCAAATGGCCGGGACGACGGGTGGGGCCCATGGTAGAAGCCCGGGTTTGGGGCGCCTACCTCTGCCTATCCCAAAGGGGCCAAAGGGCCCGGGCCCCGCCCCCCGCCGGGCCCGGGCCCCTTTCCCCATGACCTGAAGCCCCGGCGGGCCCTCTGTGCCCGGGCTTCGGGGAAGAAAGGGGCCCCGAGCGCCCCCTGCACCCCCAAATTTCGGGCCCCTTTTCCTTAGGAAAAGCGGGATCCCCGGGTTGGGGCCGCGGGGGCCGACACAGCGGGCCGGGGGGTCCTCAAAAGCGCTGAGGACCCGCCGCGGCCCCCGGCGGCCGCCCCGGGCCCACGTCGCGTTTGAATTGATTCATCGCCCGCTGCCCTCCCTCGGGGCCACCCCGCTTTTCATGGGGCCGGCCCCGAGGAGTTTGCCGGAGGGGGCGCCCCGGCGCTGGAGGGGGGGCCCCCAAAGGACGTGCGCCCGGGCCAGCGGGTTTTTAAGAAAAAATTTTTTGTTTTTTTACCGGGCCGTAGCCCATATAAGCCCGCCTTTGGGCCCCCATTCTTTTAGAATCCTGACTTTACCCCCTAAAACCTCCCCTGGGGGCCCCAAATAAGCCTGCCTGACCCCTAAAAAGCCTTTTACCCCAAAAATCCCTTTCCCTGTGGCCCCTATAATCCCGCCTTGGCCCCCTTTTTCCTCCCTGACCCCTATTTTGGCCTGCCGGGGCCCCCCTAAAAACCCTCCCTTTAACCCCTAAAACCCCCGAAACCCCCAAAAAAAATCCCTGCCTGGGGGGCCCCCTTAAGCCTGCCTTGGCCCCTAAAACCCCTCCCCGTGCCCCAAAAAGGGCCTGCCTATAGCCCTATAACCTCCTTTTGGCCCCCTTTAATGCGCCTGTGGCCCTAAAAAGCCCCTTTGTAGCCCCTATAAAGGCCCCCCGGGGCCCCCAAAAAGGGGACCGCCTGCCTTTGGCCCTAAAAACCCCTTTCCCTGTGGCCCCTAAAACCCTGCCAAAAAGCCCTCTTTAAAAAACCGGGCCTGGGGCCCTAAAAAGCCTGCCTGAGGCCCCTATATAACTGCCTGTGGCCCTATAAGCCTGCCTGAAACCCCTATAACCGGGCCTGAAGCCCCAAAAACCCCCCCCTTCCTGGGGGCCCCAAATTTTCCTTTCCTTTTGGGCCCCCATATGCCGGGCCTGGGCCCCTTTTAAAGCCTACCTGTACCCCAATAAGCCGCCTGTGGCCCAATAAGCCTCCCTTTGGGGCCCCCCTAAAAAATGCCGCCCCCCATACGCCTCCCCTTAGCCCTATAAGCCGCCTGTAGCCCTTTAAAAAGCCTGCCTGTGGCCCCCATAACCCTGCCTGTGCCCCCCCATATGCCTCCCTTTTGGGCCCCCCCCTTTATGCCTGCCTGTAGCCCCTATAAAGCCTCCCTTTTTTCCCCTCTAAAGCCGGGCCTGTGGCCCCCATATCCCTCCCCTGAAGGCCCTAAAAACCTGCCTTTTCCCCCAAACCCTATATACATGCCGGGCCCCCTATAGTTTATATACCTCCCTTTTGTGTGCCCCAAATAACCTGCCGAGCCCCTATAGCATATAACCTCCCCTGAAAAGGGGACCCTAGTCTATATAACGCCTGAGATTTGACCCATATCAAAAAACCCCTTCAAAACTGGGGGGGACTTATATACCTAAAAATTAAAAGGAATGCGGGAAAGTTGAGGATTCTAAAATATTTGGGGTCCAAATCGGGCGGGGCGGGGGTTTTGGGCGGGGACAATCGCATGAAGGGGTTGCCGGAGGAAAGAAAAGGGAAAGTAAAAACTACGCTGATCAAAAAGGGACTTTCTCCTGTGAGTCACTAAATGTAACTGCATTTGTAATCACTTAGTTTTTCGGGCAGAGCGCTACAACAACTATATCAAAACCACATCTGGGTCACTGTATGGGGGGTGGTAAAAAGGAAAATAAAGAGCCTTTGTAAAAGCTGAAAAGCCCCCCACATGGGGGGGTTGGGGTTTGGTCAGGGTCGGGCGGGGATTATTTTACCCCTTTTTTGAATTTTTTTTGGGTTTTTTGGTTTTGTGGGAATTTTTTAGTAACAAACATTCCGTCTGGAAATTTGCTCCATGTATCGGGGGAAATTAAATTCGGTGACTGTTTATTTAGGGGAAATTAACACTTAAAAAAAGGGAAGGGGAGCAAATTTTAAAAAAAGAAAATTTTTGTCAGGGCTGATTTCCATTTGCAGTGACGCTGAGGAATGGACGGGAGCTATGGGGGGGGATACGCAAAAAATTTTAGTGACGGGCCCTTTGGGTGCAGGGGGGAAGGGGAATTAGGGTGGGGGGGGCATTTTTTGGTGAGTGGGGAGGGGGGCGCCTTTGGGCGACTCGCCGGGGGCCCCAAAAATGCCTTTCCCCCCCGGGCCTTGAACCGGTTTCTTTCTTTTAGGGAAATTTGTGCCCACTGTTTTTGGGAGGGAAGTGGGAAATTTAAAATTAGCGTGAAAGCTGCTGTGCTGAAACCAAAACAGCCCCCTGAACTGCCGACCAACACACCAATTTTTTCCCCGTTGGTGTTTTAACGGTATTAAGAAGGAAAGGGGGTTTTATCGGGCCTTTTTCCGACCCCAGGGTTAGGAAAAGTTACCGGGAAAACCAAGAGTACCTTCGGGCGGCCGCTGGGGCCGGCACGGGGTCCCCCCGGATACCTTTTTGAAAATTTTGTTTTTTTGGGGGATCGTTCACCTTCTTGGGTTTCAGAGAATTCAGTAAACAATCCTTTTTTGAGCGGGGTTGGATCGTAATTTTTTGGGCCCCGGCCCTTGCTGAATTCCAAAAACCTGCCCCCGGAAATTTCGGTTTAAAACAATTTGGGCGAATCGTTGCGGGATAAAGCATCTTTAAATTGGAGGGAGCGGGCGGCGGGAATTTTCCCCCCCGGCTTCAGGGGCCCGGCCAGCCCAAAACCCCCAAGCTCAGGGTGCCCCTTTTACATAACCCCCCCAAATTAGAAAAATGCCCCCTTTAGGGCCACTTTTGGGAATCCCCCCCCAAAATTTAAAAGGGGAAAAAAAATGACACGCAGGGATGGACAGAAAGGGGCATAGCGCATTTTAAAAAATATGAAAATTTAATTTTCCGGGAACGGGGGGGCCAGAGATAGCCCTGGGGCCCTTTTGGGGAGGGGGACTTTAAGGGCGGACAGAAATTGGTTCGACCTGAGTCTAAAAAGGGACAGGGGCCCCGGAAAAAATTCTCCCCTGTTGGGAAGGGGAAACAAGGGGGGTTTCCCCAAAAGTGGTGCCCCTTTCGAAAAACACTTCTTCAAACCCGGCCCGCAAAGAGAGGGTGAGCCCCTTATCAGTACTCAAATTCCCCCTGCAGAAACTTTGAAAAAAATAAGGCGGGCAGACCCAGGGGCTTTTTTCCCCTTCCCTGAAGTAGATAACTACAAAAAGAGACCATTTTCTTTGGGGGACTGTACAATAAATCCTTACGGGCCCAAATTGCAGGAATGACCCGTTTGGAGGGCTGCCCTTTGACTTTTTTAAAAAATGTTTTATTTTTACCGCGGGAAAAGGGAAGAGGAAACCAATCCCCAAAAGGGTAAAGGCAGGGGGTTAAAACCTAACCCAAGCGAAAAAACAGGGAAAGCAGGGATTTTTCCCACATGTGGTCCAGGCTTTACGAGCAATTTTGGAAAAGAATTTCCCGGCTTAAAGGGGGTCCCAATAAAAGGCAAACGGCCCCAAAGCCCCCGAGTGACTTTTGCTTCCCCAAAACCCCTTTCAGATCAGTTCCCAAAAGGGGGGTCCTACCGCAAATTTCCACCAGGGTGGAAGGAAAAAGGGGGCCCCCCCTTCGGGGTTTTTTGTCAACAGTAATGGCCAAAACGCCAGAGAGTGTCGCAAACATGAAAAGGTCCAGAGGCGGCTTTTAAACAAACCAACCCCCCACAGAAAGCTGGGCATCCGTGGCGGGGCAACAAAACCCCAAAGCCCATGTGTGAGGAGAAAACATCTTTCCCGGCCAGAAGCCCCCATTAGAAAGCAGAGCTAAAGGGGCAGAAAGGTGCACTGTCTAGTTTTTTCCCGGGGTAAACTTTTTAACCCTGATGCCCTTGGATTTTCTTTGAGAAACATTTTCGGGCACATGATGGAGCTAAAGATGGAAAGCGCCCTTTAAAGGCCCTGACGGCACCCAAACAATGGGAGTTTGGATGTACACAGGGATAGTTTGGATGCATTTCCGACTGGTTTGGTAAAGGGACTTTTGGCAAAAGGGGAGTTTTTTCCCTGGGGGACCCACCCATCCAAGAGAGGAGTGATGTGACCCTGGGCAAAAAACTTTCCCGAAAACCTGGATCATCACCTCAAAGCCCAAGAGGGGCCAAAAAAATTGGCAGCGGGGGCCAAACCAAACCGCCCCACTCAAAATCCAAACAAACAAAGGGTTGAGGAGCTGCGTCCCCGAAGACCCCCAAACACCCGGTAAAACCCCTTTTGGGGCACGTGAAGGTTTTCACGAAAGCCCCGACCCAAAGACCCCCGCCACAACATGAAAAAAAATTATACCCCAAGGGGGAAAACCAACAGAAGTTGAAGGGGCCCTGGAAGTCTTGGTTAAACCCAGTCTCACAGGAAGAGCCCACAGAACCGACCACTGGAAAAGCCTTTGGCCCTTCCCACTGGGGAGAGGGGATTTTTAAAACCCCCGTGAGACCCTCAACGTCTTTTAAACAGCTTTTTTTGGGACCTTTCCCTTTGAAAAATTACCCTACTACCCCGAATTCCATTTTCCCCGGAAAAGATATCCCCGGGGAGGGGACGTCACGCAAAGGCCCCCCAAGAGGTCGGCCGGGACCTATCAGTGGCCCCCAAAGGGCGACCTCCCGACGGGGGAAAAAGGGAAATTTGGCCGTTTAAATTATGGCTCAAAATGGGAATTGATGGCAGGACCCTGACCCGGGGGCCCCAACAACAGCTGCTGGAAGAACCCCGGGGAATTCCGGAAAGGCTTCTCAAACAAAATTTAAACCCTTGGGGTGTGCTTCAAATCCCCATCGGGCATAAAAAATCCCCACAGGCGATGCCCCCCCCTTTTCAGAAGGTCCCAAACAAATCCCGCCAAAAAATTTACAGGAAGTGAAAGACTGGGGCCCAAGCATGCGGGAGAAACGGGTGATTCAAAGAGTCAAAGTCCCGGCCCCCCCCGTTTTTTTCCGGTGGCGAAAAAAAGTAACAGCCCCCTCGGTTTTCTGCGTAAAACTACGGGAAAGGGCTAAATCCCAAAAACCATTCATAAAGCCTATCCCCTCCCTTTGGATTGAAGGGGTCCCCTGTCCGCTAAAGGCCCCATGCAAATTTCTTTTCAAACCTTTTTGCCCTTTCCCCGGCTAAATTAGGTACCATTGGCTGGGGAAAATAAGGGCAAAAACAGCTTTCAACTGCCTATGGGACCTATGATTTTAAAAATGGGAACCGTTTGGGTTTTTTCCCAAACCCCCGGGGGCCCTTTCCCAAAGCGGCGAGGGAAACACTGCCCTGGGGGAAATTCTTAACTTTTGGATCGTTGCTAAACTCCCTTTGGACATGTGGGGGTGTTAGGTTTCGTTAAACCGCCATCTTCGGAAACTGCGGCGGGTTTTCTGGAACACTACAGCCCCAAGGGTTTTTTAAGAAAAAGGGCCAAAGAAAGGCCTCTTTTCCACCCAGCAAAATAGAGTACTTGGGGAAAGGGTGGTCATTTCCCAAAAGGGGTTACGGGCCGGGCCCCCAAAAAGGGGGAAAAGCAGCCCCAAAACGCCTCGCCCCGGTACACTACGGAGGGTGGGGGGCCCATTCCGGGGACTGGTTTGGGTATTCCCCAAAGTTTTTTACCCCGTTTCGCTCCACTAAACGGGGCCCCTTAAATGATTTTATTTTGGGAACTGTTTGGGGCCAAAAAATCGCCCTATTGAGGGGGAAACCCCCGGCAGCAAACCCTTTTGAACTTTTAAAAAGGCGCTGACCATGCTCCAATTTTTGGCCCTTTTTTTCCGGGTTTCGACACCCCCTTTCTGCTGAAAAACCGACGGAAGTCTAAAAAGGGGTTTGGGGGCTTTTTCTGCCCCAAGCCCAAAGGGGGGACGAGAGGGGTTAATTCCTATCCAGACCGGTCCTTTTTTGCGGGAGTCAGAGCGCAACCCCAACAATTAAAAGCTCCTTTGTTGGAATTTTTTGGCCCCGGGTTTGGGGGCCATGACTAAAAAGGTTCGCAGAGAAAACCTGACAGGTGCAATTTACTGCCCATGACCGACAAAAACCCCAAATTGGCGAAATTTGGAGAACCTAAGCTTGGACCCCCTTCACCCGAGATTTTTGGAAACACTCTCAAAATCCCAAATTCCGAAATTAAGTTCCCGGGTCGGGGAAGGGAAAAGGGGAATGCCGATGCCCCCCAAAGGGTCCCAGCCCGACTACCACCCCCGCCCAATTGAAAAAAGGAATTAGAGGACACTGAAATGCCCAAACTTTACCCCTTTTCCCCCGCATTCCGGGAAACTGGCTCACCAAGGGGGGTGGTGCCCGGGGAAAATGCCAAAGGGGTTTTTTTTGGGTAAAGACAGGGGCTGATTGGCAGGGGGTCCGGAAAGGGTTTTTCCCAGTTTTACAGAAATTGAAGGGGGGGCGTCCGGTCTCTGGTCGGCCCCCGACCAGAGGAGCGGGGCCACCTGACTCGGGAGGGGGCAAAAGCTGTTTGAGGGGGGGGGAAAAACCCCCAAGAGTGTTTCCCAGGGTCCCCGGGTCCCGGGAACCTCAACTTACAATCAGATTTTCAGCACAACAACAATTTTTAAACCCCCATGCATTGGGAAACCAGGGGCCGCTAGGGAAAAGCCCATGAGAGGGGCGCCCTTTTTGGGGAGTAAACAAAACCAATAATTTGGCTTAACAATTTGGGGTTTACGCCCTGGCTTTTTAAGCATGGTATCGGGAAGCTTGCCTCAAATGTCGTACCTGGGGGTTAAGTAAAAGCACGGGGAACAGCGGGCCCCCCCTTTTTTTTCAACCACCCCGGACATCTGCGCCCCTAGACTCCTAAATGTTTGGACTATGTGCAAAATTGGGTACTCTGCCTCGGGGCATTCTTTATTTCTTGGTCATGACAGACCATTTCACTAAGTATGCCGGGGCTGTACCCCACTGGGGATCAACTGCAGATCGGGCCGCAGAGGCGGCTGCAACACTTTTTTAAACGGGGTTTTTTGGGTCCCCCACAGAGGATACATTCCACCAAGGGTGGGATTTCCCAAAGGGGCTAAAATGAGCGAACTGTACCATTTTGAAAGGGGATTAAAGCTTTCCCCATAACTACCCTTTCACCCCGCAGGGGAAATTTGGCTTTTTGAGAGGAAAAAAAACCCACCCTTTTTCCAAAAGTTTGCGGACTTTAAAAGGGGCCAGCCGGGAAAGACTAGGTGGGCCGAGAACCTGCCTGAGCGATTTTTGGGCCAATAACAAAGGGTGCCCCGTACCCAGGTTCCCTTCCCCACAAAATTTAAAAGTTAGGAAGCCCCGGCGAGAATTGAGGAAATCAAAACCCCCGCCCCGACAAATCACCACCGACCACAACCACGGCCTGGGCCCCGGGAAACCCCCCCGGGCCGCCGGGACTCGGACGGTCCACAAGGTTTGGGATAGCGTCCGAAACAAGTGGGCATCCTAACCCGGGCCCCTGTGCATAAGGGGACAGTTTTCCCCCAGGGGGGATGGGGTCATGCAGGATTAAGACCAATCGGGGAAATTTTGGGATGGGAGGTGGGGGGCGGCCCCATATTTTGGTCAAAAAAAGGGGGGCCCTGCCATCCCATCTACAGGTAGACCCCTTAGGGACATGGGCCCATCCCCGAAACCCGGGCACAAAAAAATTTTTGAGGCGCTTTTATTTTGAAATTTCCGAAACTACCCCGAATTAAACCCTACCCCTTTTCCAGAGAGCCCCCTTAGTCGAAAAGGGGTGGCTTTTCCCCATTCCGGTGTCAACAAAAGGTTTCAGGGGGGAAACAATTTTGCCCAACCAGGGAGAGATTTGGAGCACCCCAACAGTTTCCTTCCCCAGGGGATGTCCCTTGAAGCCCAAGCCCAAGCCCCACGTGGGACGCCCAAAACCCAAACCTTTTGGTTACCCCCCAGCGCTAGGGCGCAAGACGATTTTTGGGGTGGGGAGGGTTGTCAAAGGAGGGCCAACTTCTGTGGGGGGGGGTATGGGGGAAAAGGGAACAGCCTCCCTGTGTTTTCCAAGTAAAAAAAAAACCCATGCATACAGTTTTGAAATATTTATTTTATTCAATTTTTGTTTGGCCACAAGGTCACTATGTCCGGGTTTTCCAAAGTATATGCAAATGAGGACAGTGGAACACCATTTTAGAAGCTGCTAAAAACCCGAGAAGAACTGACAGGGACAGTTGAGCAAAAAGGACCAGGATTCACGGGTCTTTTCCGGGGACAGGGGAGAGCCGGGCCGGGTAATACGAGGGCCACCCCGCAAGGGAAAAGAGAAAAACTCCGGGGCCCAAAAAAGGACAAGCTGCCAAAAATAGAAAAGGACGTGGCAGCCGGACCACCCAAATCCCACCCAAACGCACCTGGGGAAACAGGGTTTTGCCGGGCCCAAACTTTAAGGAACCTCATCGAATGCGTGCTTGTCAACGAGCCGGGGACTTTTGATATTATTTTTAGTTATTTTAAAAGGCCATTTAAACGGGGCCAAAGGAGGGGGTTTTCCCCAAAATATACATCCCCCGCTCAGGGATTTTGGGAGAGTTTGCTATCCTTCATTCTATTTGAACCTTTTTCATCGTGAGGGAAAGTTTGTGTCAGGGTTGTTTGGGGGGGAATTTGGGTTTTAAATCATTTAACGTGTAAGCTGTTGTTGCTGCACCACGAGCCCCCCTGCAACGCCAACCCAAACACAAAAAATTTTTCCCCCTTTTTTTGGGGGGATTAAGGGTTATTAAAAAGGTAAGGGGTTATGGGCCCTTTTCCGAACCCCCACGGTTGGGTAAAGAAAACCAAAGGGCAACCAAGAGTACACCCCTGGCGGCGCGCTGGCAGCACAGGGCCCAAAGGATACGTATTTGTAAATTTGTGTTTGGGGGATCTGTTCACCATCTGTTTCAGAAATTCAGTAAAACAAACCGTTGTTGAGCTGGTGTTGGAGTCGTGTTCTTTGTCCGTGACTTCGCTGTATTCCGGTAAACCTGCCCTCGGTACTCGGCTTACAACTGCATGGAACCACTGTCGGTTGTTCCACCAAACTGTTCATTTCTGATGCTTCTTTCTGATCAATGTTGCTTCTTCTGGCACTTACACTGCTGACACTGTACTGGAAAAACTTTTTCCATGACTTGGGCATTTCCATACCTGGATTATGGAGCCTGGGGGTTTATTCCTAGAGAAGGCCTTTAAGCCTGGGCCTTGCTTGGGGAACTTCCCCACCAAGGGTAACCCCAGCCTTGGCTCTCTCCAGACATCAGGAGGACCACCAAAATACAACCTCTCTCAAGAGAAGCAGTATTATAGTAGATATATACTTGTCCATTGTGCGCCGTATACGGCTGAAATCCGTCCCAGGCATTACGGTAATCCACAGTTCTCATAGAGAACGATGGATTCCGTCTCTTCTCCCCGCTCGCGAAATATGGCGAGCGAGAGAAAGTGACATGCACATTATCCCAGCGGGATACGCGCCGTGGATAATGGTTGTCTATGGGGCTGGCGAGCAGCCGGCTCCCCGCCCTGCCCCCGCTACACGGCAGCTGGGGTAATTGCGGGCGAAATCCGTCCCCGCAATTACGCTGGCAATCAGCCGTGTGAACATAGCCTTATGTAGATATATTCTCATACATAGGAGCAGTATTAAAGTAGTTATATTCTTGAACATAGGAAGCAGTATAATAGTTATATTCTTCAATATAGAGGCAGTATTGTAGTATTGATATTCTTGTACATAGAGAACAGTATTATATATAGTACAGTAATCCCTCAATGTACAATATTAATTAGTTCTGGGACAACCATTGTATGTCGAGATTGTAACTCTATGGAAAATCAGTTCTCCCCAAAATCAGGCGCATCACAAAGCGTCGCAGTCGCTCTGTAATGTGCCTGATAATGACATTCGGGAAGATTTTCATTAATGCGAACGGGGGTGCGCCTGATGTCGGGCTGAAAATACGCAGCCCCGTTCATACATGTCCCACAATGTATCTTGAAACTGTACTCAATACACAGTGTCTCAGAAAAGAGCATTGTAGGGTGAAATATGGTAGTTTGAGGCTATTGTAACTTGAGGGACCACTGTATTTAAATACTTATAGAGGACAGTATAATAGTACATATATTCTTGTACATAGGGATAGTATAATATTTGTTATACTCATGTATATAAGGGACATTATCATAGTAGTTATATTCTTGTACATAGGAGGCAGTATTATAGTAGTTATATTATTGTACATATTCCTTTCCATCTTGTTCTCTCCTTTCATTTGCAATGTACTTTATTTTAGTTTTAGGCTTCCAGATCAGTTTCCTATTGGGCAATTTTCTCCTTCACAGTAGATACTGGAACTGTGCAATCTGCCCACAGTGATTGGAGAAATGAGACTTTCGTAATGATAAGCAATAAACAAAAGTTTCTGTTGTGGTCAAGGATAGACACACAGGGATCTCCGAACAAGAAGAACATACTTGCTGTCTAAATCCTAATTTGCCAAGAGTAATGTGTTGGCCTTACAGCACATCTTATTGATCTCACCCAGTGACGTAGACAAAACTAATGGGGCTTCATTGCAGAGCTCAGAGTGAGCCCCACTCTTTATTGAGAGGTCCAACAAATGCCGTATAATTCTAATAAAGGCCATTATTTCTCTTTGTAGGAGATCTCTCTTTCTTGAACTTTATGGGAGCCTCCTCCATTAGCAGATGAAGGTAGCCGCAACAAGCAAGGGAAACAGGGTTTATTCACATGGCGTATTGCAGAATGTACTGTATGTGCCACAATACGCCGGGTGGTTTAGAAGTACACACTGGACAACATGTACTTCTAAAACACTGACAGCCGGCTCCCATTCACTTTCACCCTCCCCGGCGTGTAAACATCGGGAAGAAGTGACATGTCAATGGTTTTCCCCGCCGCGTATTATATGCTGGAGAAAACTTCAGCTATTCATAGCTCTCAATGAGAGTTACGTAATTGCAGGGCACATTTCGAGTACATTGCAGCGCAATTATGCCGAAATACACCACGCAGTTATGACATGTGAACATACCCTAAGGTGCTGAGTCTAACACCTAAAGGCCTTGAACCAAGCCACCCTCAATTTTCCCAAGAGTGGAAAACGTTTTCATGAGCTATCAGTGAGAATACTATTTCATCAGCTTATTCTTTAACTTTTGTGAATCTAATATTGACAATTTGCTAGAGAATCTCTCATAACGTAACTACTTTATTCAATACAGAAAATATCTACAAACCAGAGCTGTAAGTAAATCTATGGTGCAATTGGTCAGAATTGGGAAAACACAGGTCTTCTATATACAGGTATACAAAGCACAGTCTGTTCATTTGGCTAGTATACAAGGCAAGTACTCACTGTAACAGTTAGTGTACAGTACAGAGGGTATTCTGGCAGAATATTAATGTCTATGATGTAGCTCAGACACTTATTGTAATAAATAACATATAGTTATATAGTTAGGGGGACATGTATAAAAACTGTCTAGGTTTATGTTGCCCATAGCAACCAATCAGAGCGCAGCTTTAATTTTTTCAGAGCGCTATATTAAATGAGAGGGGAGCTCTGACTGGTTGCTATGGGCAACAAAGAAGGTCTTAGACCTAGACAGTTTTCATACATGTGGCCCCTGGTGCATCATGCTAAAAGGGGATTTCCATTTTTACATGCCAACTAAAAATTTATTTTGACATCAATGAGAGTCTAGTGTTGTGGTACCCCATATCACATACACACTTACCAGCACGTGAGGTGGGATGCCACTGTAAAGGGGTTCATTTATTTACATTTATTTACACCTACCTTCCACTCATCTTCTACACAGGTGTCAAAATGAGCATAAGTCACAACCCAACACAGTCCAGACACCCCAAAATATATGCTGCCAACACCTTCCCACAAGAAATCAATAATCAATCAGAGGGGAAGGACTTTGTCACCCACAAAAACCTATCACCGGCACTTGTAGGGTTAAAATACTCTAATCAAACACTGCTCTCCAGCAGTCACAGGGTTAAACACTATAATCAAGGCAATGGATTCTTAGAGCATACAAAGACCAAACTTATTAATGGTTTAAACTTTAATAGAAAAAAGGTTCAATGCTTACAGAATATAAAAATAAAATAAGATGGCATACATACATGCAATAAAGTTATAAAATAAAAAGGAGAAATTGCAAAAAACACCCAACACTTACAATGTAGATTATCTTTTGTCCGGAGGCAATGAAGATATGGCATGCAGCTAAGTTAATGTTTGAACCCCACGCTTTGAACCCAGTTTCCAACTGAAACCATATTTTTATAACCTGAACAATTGGTTCAGGTTTCAGAGCTGCCCATTAAGGTAATTTGTTGTCCCTGACTATTAGGGCAGGGCAAGGAGTATCTAATTGTAATGTGTCCCTTGATTGACCCATTTTCATGTGGTATGGAGGGATGATAGGGCTGGATGGACAGAATCTCGTCTGCCATTCTTTGAAGTAAATGAAACTCCAGGACCCATGTAAAACGTTGCAGTTTGAGAATAACCTGTCACCCCCGCCCTCAGTAAATGAGGTTGAGAGTGGAGTTAATGATGCTTGAACAAGCCAGCTTGTAGACAGTGGAATACACTTTATTGATGTGTGGTGAGGGGGGTATACATAAACAATCCATAGTCACTGGATTATACTGTACATAACATACTTTCCTAGTATACCATATACATAATACATGTTTATGTGACAGTTATGAACAATATCATAACTGCTCTTTCATGATCGGTTGCTTTTAGAAACTCATTTTCCTTACATCCCACAATATAAAATCAATAATGCTCCAACCAGCTCTAAGGTTTCACTGATTCACACAGTCACAGAGCAAAGGAGAGAACCCACATGAAGAATATATTGTAGTTAAATTACCCTATGTTCTTAAAGGAGTTCTTCAATATTGCCACTTCAGCTATGCAACTGATATAATCCATCCACACCTACAGATTCTATGGTTTAACATATCAAGACATAATAACAAAAAGTCTGGTCCTTACAAGGTCTTAAAATTAGGTGCTACGAATGGCGCCGCAGCCCGTGAGCCGGGCTGCGGGCGCATTCGTAGCTCAGTACGTGCCCCGCTGCCGAGGACGAGTAGTGCCGTGGTCCGCATATCGGGCCACGGGTGCACCCGTTCACTGAGCTGCATATACTCACCCTGCCTGCCGGTGCGTGCGGCCCCGTCCCTTGGGGCGCCATGTAATTGGTGATTGCCCGCTGCTGACCCTATATCAAGGCTACCTCCAATGTGACCTTGCCAGATCTTTAGTGCCCTGTTGCCTATTAAAAAAGCGTTCTTTGAGTCTCATCTATATCCTGTGTATCGAACCTCTTGCCTCCGTCCCTCGACCACGAACCATTGCAGCCTGTCCTGACCTTACCGCCTGTCCCTGACTATGACCTAGCCTAACGATTCTGTACCACGCTAGACCTCGGCTGCCTCCGCAAGCAAGTCACGTCGGGGGTAGCGACCAGGTAGACTTCCGCAGCAGCAAGTCCATCCCGCTTTGCGGCGGGCTCTGGTGAAAACCGGGACCTACTTAGATTCCGCTCCCTGGCGTGGCTTACACCATCGCTTGCGGTGGTCCAGAGGATCCACTACCTGCTCATCTGTTACATTAGGTAAATACAACCTGAGATGAACAACAACTCACAACAGATTTTACAGTATCAATGTTTGTTAATCGAAAACTAAACCAAAATGCAGAAGCAGTATGTAGAAAATTTAAGTACAACCTTCCTGCTTTCTTAGGAATTAAGAGGGTAAGGGTGCTTTCACACAGCGCAGTTTTGGTGCAGTTTTAACTGCGCTCCAAGTAAACTGCCTTTATCACCAGCAAGCTTCTTTCACTTACCTAAACTGTTTGGAAAGTGGCTAATCAATTAGTGTGTTTGTAATGCACAAGACTTCAACACAGTAATTGATTACTTACTTGGAACACCTTTCTGAACAGTTTAGACAACTGAAAGAAGCTTGCTGGTAATAAAGGCAGTTTAATTGGAGCGCAATTAAAACTGCATCAAAACTGTGCTGTGTGAAAGCACAGTAAGTAGCAGCCAGGTCTGACTAATTAAATTCCCTTAATTAACTATCATCAGCAAGTGTGACCACCTCTATAAAAGCTAAAGTTGTGGCAGTTTACTGGTCTGGAGCAGTTAGGTGTATGCAGGGGTAGTACTCCTGTCAGGGGCCCTAATCAAAAAGGGGCCCACTGATATGTTAAAAAAATAGGGACTAGTAATGGGTGGGGGCTCCATTTGTTTACACTGTATGGTGCCCTGAAATGGTTAATAGATGACTGATGGCAGTCCTGGGTGTATGTTTAGACAACGCTAAAGATTAAGACGTCAGCAATGATCTCAAAGAAGCAACTGTTGCTGCTCATCGATCTGGTAAGACCATGTGATGTTCAGAGCTACCTCTCAGACTCCACAGATCTCAGATAGCACATTAAATGTTCAAGTTCATTAGAAAAAGATTGAAAAAGTATGGTTTATTTGGAAGGATTGCCAGGAAAAAGCCTCGTGTTTCTAAAAAGGGCACGGCAGCACAGCTAAAGTTTGCTAATTTGCATCTGAACAAACCACAGGACTTCTGGAACAATCTCCTTTTGACAAATGAGACTTAAGTTGAAATGTTTCTCCATAATGCACAGCAATTTCTTGGATGTGCTGGACTTTTCTACTACTTTCAGTTCATGTTTGGCAAAAACATATAACGCAGCAAGCATGGTGGTGGAGGGAAGATGATTCGGGCTGTCAGGATCGGCTTACCATGAGGCAAACCGGAGATGTGGATCATCTGGACCACTGCAAGCGATGGTATAAGCCACACCAGGGAGCGGAGTCTAAGTAGGTCCGGTTTTCATCAGAGTCCTCCGCAAAGCGGGATGGACTTGCTGCGGTGGAGTACTACCAGGACGCTACCCCTGACATGACTTGCTTGCGGTGGGGTGAGGTGCGGGCGTGGTACAAAATCGTGAAGCAAGCTCGGAGTCGGGGACAGACAGGAAGGTCAGGACAGGCGGCATTGGTTCGTTGGCGAGGAACGGAGGCAAACGGTACGGTACACAGTAGACACAAGATGGGAACGCTTCCTCTCAAGGCACAGGGCACTATCGATTTGGCAGGGAGCCAAGGAAAGGGCAGGATTTAAATGGGATCAGCGCCCGGTGAAAGCCAATCAATTTGGATGCAGTACCGCGTGCGCGCCCGGCCGGGAACAGGAGCGAGGTGAGGTGAGTAGGGGTCGAATGCGAGCGCGCCCAAGCCCGGGGGGGGGTTGCAGCACCGCCCAGCAGAGGTGCCCCCCGGGGTTGGGTGTGCCCGTTACAAGGGTTTGTGTTTTGGAGCTACAGGACCTGCAAATCCCACAGTTATTGAGTTTACTTTGAACTCCCCTGTCTATGAAAGTATTCTCGAGTCAAAATTTAAGCATCTTCCCAACCCCAAAATGGGCTAACGGGTTTTGAAAAAGACAAAAAATCCAGCATACCAGCAAATCTACAACAGAATGGCTAAAACAAGAAAAGAATCAAGGTGTGATTGGCCCCGTTCAATTTTAGACCCCAACCAATTGAAATGTGTGGCAGAAACTAAAAGAGTGTGCATAATAATGCCCACAAACCTAATAAACTGGTTGTTGTGGGCCAAAAATTTCCCTCAAAATGAAAACTGATAAAGTCATAAGAAAAGGATTACTTCATGATATTGCTGCTAAAGGTGGTTTTAAAAAACCACTGTTTTATGAAGTGAAATTAATTTTCACCATTACTTTTCCAATTTTTAACCCCCCCTTTTTGTTTAAAAAAATAATGGAAAATATTTGGGAATCTTTGTGTGTTTTAATTTTAAATTTTTTTGTTTTAATTTTCCCTCAAATTTTTAAAAGGGTAGTCTTACACGGGGAGAGGAAAAAAAAACAACCCCGAAAAAACCCAAATCCTAAAAATGTTCGTAAAACTGAGTTTTTTGTCCACTGAATGTCAAAAGCTGCTGAAAAAAGTCCTTTTGTTTTTTTTTACACGTTTTGCATTAGATTTGCTGTGTATTTCTGCTCAGTCATTTTATTGCATCGTTTCAATAACGACCAGCAGCAAAAACGAGCAGAAAAAAGATGTTGTGTGGAGACTAGAGAACGTTTTTACTATACAAGTCTATGAGACCTCTTTTCAGTCGTTTTTTTCAGCCTTTCTACAAAACAAAAAACGCTGTCCAGTGGAGTCATAGCCTGAGATCTCCTAAGGACCAGATGGTTTTTATTGTGTCATGACAAGTAAAATCATAGGATTCAAAGAGCACATCCTTACATTTTTTATAACTGTATACTGATAATAAAATGAAACCAAAGAGAACACATAGAGGACTAAATACCAATAATTAAAAATATATTTTTATTAACCATCAAATTAATAACATTCCAAAAAATAAAAAAAATGGACGATAGCAACAAAGGACAGGTGCGATATTAGGGGGAGCAGTGTAGATAGTGGGTACCAAAACCTTTCTAATGTAACAAGGGTAATTAAAAGTTAGATATCTGTACTAAAAGCAGGCGAGGTAAACATCATTGGCATAAGTAAATAGAGTGCAATCTTATCCATAGTTAAGAGCTCCATCTACACACCTGACATCTCAACACACTTTTCACAAAATGATTTCTCAGGGGGTGTATGCACTTATATTTTCTTATAGCTGTACACTGATAATAGAATGCAAGCTCTTAAAGGGGTTGTCTCACTACATTGATTCATCTTACCTCAGTCTTGTTTTCCTGGTTCCACATTGAATTCAGGGGCGTGTTTGCTGGCTTCCACTAGGCTGCAGTAGAAGCCAGGTCTGTAGCTATAGCAACCAGCGCTGGCAGACTATCAGGATGGATCAAACAGGTTTGTAGCTATAGCAACCTGAGGAGCTTATGCAGTCCATACAAGAGGGGATATCTAGGAATAGGTAGGACACTGTTAACCCCTTAAGGACCCGGCGGGTTTTTTTGTTGACACGTTCGTTTTTCTCTCCTCGCCTTCCCAGAACCATAACTTTTTTATTTTTACACCTACATAGACTTACGAGGGCTTTTATTTTTCGGGACAAGATTTACTTTCTAATGGTGTTATTCACTATACTATAGAATATACTGGGAAACTGCAAATAAATTCCAAGTGGGACAAATTATGAAAAAAACCATATTTTCGCCATGTTTGGAGGGGTTTTGCTTTAACGGCGTTCAATCTTCGGTCAATACAATGTGTTATCTGTATTCTACAGGTTGGTACGCATCCGGCGATACCAAGCATGTAGGGTTTGCATTATGTTTTGGTACCGTAAAAAAATTCCAAACTTTTTCTATTTTTGAAATTTGCGCTGCGGCGCCAGTTTGTGCGACCAATAACTTTTTTGTACTATCACCTACGGATGTCAGTGAGGGGGCATTTTTTGCGGGCCAAAGTGTACTTTTTATCGCTAGTAGTTTGGAATGCATGCGACTTTTTTGATCACTTTTATTCCATTTTTAAGTGACGTAAAATGACCAAAAAACGCAATTTTGGCGTTTTGGAATTTTTTTTTCTTCTAGTGTTCAGCTAATGGATAAATGATGTTATATTTTATAGATCGGACTTTTTCGGAGCGGCATACCAAATATTTTGTAACTTTTTTATTTTTTTATTTTTTTTTTATTTGTGAAATGGGGAAAGGGGGGTGTTTTGAACTTTAATTTACTTTTTTGTACTGTAAAACTTTATTTATTTATTTTTATTTTTAAAACATTGAGGCCACCTATGGTGCTTGATCACTATGTGGCGCGATTGTCAATACAGTCTAATGCATTGCATAGGCAATGCATTAGACTGTACCAAGATGGCGGTTTCCCCACTTTCTGTCTGCGGACGGAAGTGGGGCAAACCAGGACACGGAAGTGACAGGAGCCTTCCCAAGGCTCCCCGCTGCCATTTCCGGGGGTCAGATCGTGCAGCTAATCTGCGGCGGTGCCGATCACCCTGACAAGCGGTGCGTGGCATCGATCGTCATTCATTCAGACGCCGCGGCCATCTTTGCTGCGGCATCTGAAGGGTTAAACAGCGCGGTTGGGCATCCCGTTCGCCCTGTAACGGCCGGGTGTTAGCAGCTAATCGCAGAGCGATCCCCCTGCAAAGCCCCTTATGGACCCTGGGACGTACTCATACATCCAGGGTTCTTAAGGGGTTAATGGGCAAATATTGCAAAGTGACTTGTTTTTACAATCTTTAACATAAAATACAATCCTTGTAGTGCGACAACCCCTTTAAGGATAGGGTTCTTTTCTATCCCGTGCATATCCTGTGCTGTGTAATATGGATACAGAATAGCGGACAAAATATAATTACAAAAAAGTTCCTTGTTATCAATACAAGATCATTGATCTTTCTACATTATTACATAGCACATATATGTTTACCTTGAAAGACATTATGGGTGGAGTATGACACAAAGATTAAAAGAATCCAGCATAGAAAGTTCCTGTGTCATGTCCCACCCTTGCTTATCTAGGAATACAGAAGAACTGTTCTTAAAATGATAGAGCAGCTACATTGCTCCAGGTATCTCCCTAGACTTTTATGCCATTAATCAGGCACAAAGGGGGTAACCGCTTTATAAAATTTTCCATTCTTTTAAGAGACCCCAACAATCATTTCTATTCCGGGGGGAACTTGCCAGCAACTTATCATTGTCCTAGATCGCCACTACAGGGGAAACATTGCGTCACGTGCATTGAAATCAGTAGATGCCAGATGTACTTTGATTCTATTCTCCAATTAGTCTAATAAATAAGGATCTTGTATTACCTCGGATATGAGATTAACAGTTTCAGGATATGGCACACAGAAAAGTACCAAACAATCACATTGTAACATAAACAGTAACAGATAACCACAATGTATGAAACATTGGAGCTCAGCAGCAGTTACAATCCTACGGCTCACAGTTTCTCTGTGTGGAGTGCAAGGATGCTGTCGACCAGCAGCAGAAAATCCAAAAAGTAGAAAAGTCCAGAACTTTCAGCACTTGCTGTGAACAAAGACATTTGTGTTCAAAACGCGTAAGCGTATTTAACATGCTCATTTTGGACTTTAAAGTTGTATTTTAATGAATTACAAATCAAATTTGGTTTTCTGGAAGTGCTGAACTTTTCTACTATTTGCAGTTATAATGTATACCACACAATCCCATTGTATCACATACAGGAACTGACCACATAGTTACAATGTATCTCACACTGGAAAGTACCACACAGGAAGAGAAAATCATGGTATATTAAATATACCACAGTAACAATATATCACACTCAGGAATGTACCACACAGTTACAATGTATGAAATGCTGGAATGTATTCCACATAGAAAAGTACCACACAACCACAATGTATCACATAAAAGAACAAACAGCTACAATGTGTCAAACATAACACACAGTTAACATGTATCCCACACAAGTAAGTACCACACAATCACAATGTACACAAACAGGAACTTGGCACATAGTTATAAAGTATTTCACACAGCCAAGAACCGACCATCATGGTGTATTAAATATAATACACAGTCACAATATATCATATACAGGAATGCACCACACAGTTATAATGCATGAAACCCCAGAATGTTCCACACAGGAAAGTACCTCACAAGCAAGAACAGACCATTATAGTATATCAAATATACTACACAGTCACATATATCACACACAGGAAGGTACCACACAGATCAGCTGGATTCACACAGTGTTTTCTGATGTGCATTGTGCATCAGTATTTGTAAGCCAAAGCCAGGAATGAAACTTACAGAGAGGAAAAGTACACAGCTCAAGAAAATAAAGGCAACACAATGTAACTCCAAGTCAATTATACTTCTGTGAAATCAATCTGTCCAGTTATGAATCACTGATTGTGAATCAATTCTCCTGCTGTTGTGCAAATGGAACAGAAAACAGGTAGAAATGATGGGTAATAAGCAAGACAACCCCTATAAAGGAGTGGTTCTGCAGGTGGTGACCACAGACAATTTCTGTGTTCTCATCCTTTTTGGCTATTGTTTTGGTCACTTTTGCATTTTGCTATTGCTCTCACCCCTAGAAGTAGCATGAGGCAGTGTCTGCAACCCACTGAGAATGCTCAGAAAGTAGTGTTGAGCGATTTTTATCGACAAAGTTGAAATCGGCAAGGTTTTCATGGTGATCGAAATTTTCAGATCATGCGATAATTAAGGTTAAAATCTGTGCATCATCTATTAAGATCGCGCCATTTTCGGCGCTTCCTGTAATTTTGGCGGCCAGCAAATCAGATTACAGAATAGAGCAGGGTGAGATGTGTGTGCAACGTCATGACTGGAATGTGTATGGTTGCGATTGGCGGGAAAAAATCACATGACCTCGTAACATAGAACAGCGTTTCTGTTCAGCCTCAGTGTCTCTCAGCGTCCATAGGGATAGGACCTGCGCTCTGCCTGTGGCCAAACAGCTCAGCGAAATTAGTCTATTCTGCACAAGAAACCTCTATATTAGCTGTGATCTTTCCCAAATTTTAGTTAGATTAGAGATTTGAACATTTTATGTAGTTAGCAAAGAGAATTTTTAAAGCAGCATCTACCGTTTGTAAAGTCACGGGGGGCGGGGGGGGGGGCCCCCGCGGGCAAAACACAGACAAGCTCTATCTATAAAGAACACTGGATAAAGTTCACCAAGACTTAGTGTAGACATTTGCACTGCAAAATTTTTAAATTATTAACAGTTTGCTATTGAAATTTTTCCCTGGATATTGGGCACCCTGAACTTATATTGGATGCACATCATTTCTAGTAACTGCAGGTCCTCTTTGTTAGGTGCAAAACTCCACTTTTATTATCATATACATTTCAGATAGGTGTTCATTTCATTTTACCCATTACACCTGTGAATGTTGATATATCCACCTTGCAGTTAAATTACAATCCAGCAATCTTGTAGTCAGCACAGGTTGTTTGTTCCCAAAAAAATTCCCGTGTATTATACGAAAACATAACAGATACGTGTTTTTTGACTTTGCGCACCCAGCTTTGTTCATTGACGCAGCATCCACGTAAATCTTAAAACAGCAATTCTATAGTCACCAAGGTGAATTGAAAGGTGCAAAAAATCCCGTGTATTATACGAAAACTTTAACAGATACGTGTTTTTTTACTTTTTGCCCAGTCCAGATTATTGATAGACACCTTGCAGTTAAATTTGAATCCGCAAATTTTGTTTTGATTAGAGGGATTTGAGAATAGCTGTGATTTGCCGTCTTTTTAATAAGGACTTTCCAAAACTATTCCATACCCTCTAAAAATTTTTATTTTCTGAACATGGAGCGAAATGCAGGTAGTAAGTGAGCAAGAGGGGTAGCACATGGAGGTAGAGGTACGAGAGAAGGTGCCCCTTCCAGTGCTGGCACAACACGCATGCCAGCAGATCATCAGTTGCGGACCTTCAGGCCTGTCATAGCTGGCTCAGGGCCCTGTGAATCTAAGTAACGAACATCGTCGCCAATCTGTCCTACAGTGGTTAATGCAACCTGCATCCAGCAGTCTTACCTCCTTGTCCTCGCAGTCACGGCCACAAATGTCGTCATCAGCATCATCAGCATCTGTCCAACATGAAGAAACCAAATGTCAACTCTTGTACCCACCACTGTGGATAATCCATTGTCTGAAGACCTCTTTGATGACAAAAATGCGGTTGGGGTCAGAAGGCATGTTAAAAGACCCAAGAGGATGATTTAGTCTGCTCTGACGCCCAGTTACTGATGCCATCAGAGGAGGGAAGGAAGCCGGTCAATCGGCAAAAACCCCGGGCGGTCGGCAACGCCTTGCAGTTGCCCCTTGCTTGTAGCCCGCAAGCTTCTGGATGCAGAAAGTCAGGAGGGACCAAGTCACCTGTGTTGATGATGATGATGATGATGACGACATTGCGGATCCATCCTGGTCTTTTCCGCAGAATTTGTTTGGGCGAGCGCTTCATCAGTGGACGAGGAGGAAGACGTTTGGGGTATTTGTCAATACGGGTCCCGCCACAAAAAGGGATAAGGGCGGCCCGCAGAAGTCCGCTGATATGATTCTGCCCACGGTCAGCGCAAACCCCGTTTCCTCGCTTATCGCCGTCAAAAAGGTCCAGGACCTCTCAAGCCTGGGCCTTTTTTGAGCAAGCCTCTGATTCACCCAGCGATGTCTATGCCGCCTTTGCCGTAAACGCAAAAGTAGAGGCAAGAACCTTAAGTGGTTAGCCACCACACATGTCTATCACATGCAGCGAATGCATGAGTTGAAATGGAGGGAACACTTGGCCAAAAAAGGCCAGACCGAACGCTGGGCCTCCAACCACTGTCACACCTCTGTCTCCGCCTCCTCCTCCTCCACCACCACCAAGCGTTCCTCACTGCCCATGTCTCTCAGAGCCCATGATCAGGGATCAGCCTCCGCTTCAGCCTCCTCCGTCGCCCGAGTACCACCAGCACCACCAGAAACCCATCCTACCCCTTCTCCTTCCGCCAGTTTTGACGACCTGCACGCCGTACAGCCCAGTCTAGCAGCCAGCCTTCTGTTTTTCCAGGTTTGGGCAGAAGAAACACTTTAACCCAAACCATCCCAAAGCCAAAAGCCTAAATGTCGGCTTTTTCCCAGGCTTTTGGCCTTGGAAATGTTGCCTTTCCGTCTGGTGGACACAGATGGGTTCCGCCACGTCATGGCCCTCGTCTGCCCCCAATACCAGATGCCGAGCCGGCATTTCTTTACCAGAAAAGCCCGTCCCTCCCCTGGCCAGCCACGTGTCATCTAAAATTTCAAGCGCGTTATCGCATCTGTGTCCGGAAAAGTCCATCTCACCACCGACACATGGACTAGTAAGCAGGGACAAGGCCACTATATCTCTGTGACAGTCACTGGGTGAGCTGGGTGGATGTCTCTGGGGGTGACGGTGGCTCTCGGGCTCGGCGCACGCTCTTCAAAACCGCAGGGATAGTGCAGGGCTCTTTCCCCCAAGGGTCCTCTGGTGGCATTCACGTGCCCAAGACACCAGGCCGTGTTGAAATTAATCTGCCTTGGAGACCGTCATCAAAACGGGTCAGGAGCTGTGGACGGCTCTCCGCAACAAAGGACCGAGCGCTGGCTGGGTGACAAGAACCTTGTGCCAGGCAAGGTGGGGTGTGCGATAACGGGCGAAATTTGCTGGCGCCCTTAAGATCGGTAGGCTGGAGCACACCCCTTGCTGGAACATGTCATGAACCTTGTCGTCCAGAAATTTCTAAAGAGCTACCCGGGTCTGGACTGCCTGCTGAAGAAGGCTCGAGGTCTGAGTTCGCATTTCCCCGACCGTTCGCCACCCTGCTTCGTCCTGCCTGGCTGCGTTGCAGCGTCAGCTCGGCCTTCCGTCAACTGTCTCATTGTTGACGTGGCAACACGCTGGAATTCCACGCTCCACATGCTCCAGCGATTGTGGGAGCAGCGCAAGCCATTTTCCAGTACGAAGTGACACATGGCCTGCCAAGCAGCGGTGCGGACCTCGGGGTGTTGAGCCACCGAGAGAGGAGGCAGGTGAAAGAGCTCTGCACCATCCTTGCCTCTGCCACCATCCTTGGTCAGTGCGGACGATGCCCTTGTCAGCATGAGCATTGTGGTGATCTTAGTTCTGGAACGATCGTTGGACACGCTGAAACATCAGTCCCGCCAGCGACGGAGGAGGAGATCGGAACAGATGCAGACAACGGGGCCCTTTTTCTCCGTCAATCCACAAGGCCCAACAGTTTCTCAATTTTATCGGTCTTCATTAGGCAGTGGTTCAGGGTCCAGAGCTAGTGCAAGGCGGCACCTCAGCTCTCAGGTGCATCTCTTGGGCAGTCAGGGCTGTGTTGAAGCTGTGCCCGGGGGAAGCGGAGGGAGGAGGAGGAGGTATTCCTAGACACCGGACGTCCCCGCCTGGAAAAGGGTTGGCGTGAATTTGAGGCAGATGAGGAAGATTTAGTTTGCTAGTGCCCCTCAACCCAGAGGCTTGGGAACTCAAGGCTCCATCTCTCACATAAGTGCTTAGATGCTCCATTTCCTCCAACATGATCCTCGCATTAAGGCCATCAAAATGAACAACAGTTACTGGGTGGCCACCCTCCTTGATCCCCGGTACAAAAAAAAAACTCAGCACTTTCCTTCCACCCACCCAAATAGAGAGTAAAATGCAGGAAATGGAGACCTTGCTGATTGATCAACTGGAGACATCTGTTGTGTCTGCTTCACGTTCTTCAAAAGTCCCGGTGGAAAAAACTCCAGCGACGTGACAGCAGCCAAAAGTGCCAAGTAGCCGTAGCGGCAGCAGTGGCAGCAGCAGGCAAGGTGGCAGAAGCTAATGGGTGACCTCTGGCAATTTTTTATTTACCACCTCACCACGCATGCAAGGCAGGCCACAGATACAACACCCAGAACCAGCTTAAGATCATGGGGCACAACTTCTGCGTCTCAACACCGATGTTTTTGTATGTGTTCCGGACCCAATAGACCTTCTGGGTATCCAAAATGGACGAATGGCCCGAGCTGGCTCGCCACAACCATAGAGGTGTTGTCCTGCCAGCAGCCAGCGTCATATCTGAGCGGACCTTCAGCACAGCTGGGGAGTCATTACAGACAAACGCATCCCGGGTTTCCACAGATAAAGTGGATCGTTTGACTTTCAATCAAGATGAATCAGGGATGGATCTCTGATGATGTTGTTGCCCCAATTGCCGGAGGTCACCGATTAGTTGCTGGTCTACTTCACATTCCCCTCCAACAAAAATGGTCCTCTTGAAAAACTTATTTTTAAAATGATCATTTCTTACTGCAATTTTTATTCTTAATTCCCAACAGTTCATTTTGCTGGTTTTGCTGTGAGGAGACTAAAGAAAACCAAGGTTCAAGACAAAAACCATATTCCATTTACTCAAATTCATCTTTAGAATTTTTCACATTGTCAATGGTTTTGGGTCATGTTGCCCCCACAATTTTTAATAGTGGCTGAAAGTCATGTTTTTAATTTTTTGGGGTCATGTTGCTGTGAGATACAGCAATAATCATGGTCCTTTGGAATAGAAATGTGACTTCTAAGTGGCATTTCTCCTTCACAATTTTTAACAGTGGCTGAGAAGTCATATTTATAATTTTTCGGGTCATGTAGCTGTGAGAAAACAGCAATAATCATGGTCCTTTGGAACAGAAATGTGGCTTCTAAGTGGCATTTCTCCTTCACAATTTTTAACAGTGGCTGAGAAGTCATTTTTATAATTTTTGGGGGCATTTTGCTTTGAAATGCAGCAATACTACAGGTCCTATTCTAAAAAATGTTGTTTCTAATTTGACATTTGTTCTTCACAATTGTCAAAGTGGCTCATGGGTCATGTTTTTGAATTTTTGGGGGCATTTGCTGTGACATGCAGCTATACTACAGTCCCTATTCTAAAAAATGTTGTTTCTAAACAACATTTGTTCTTACAATTGTCCAAAGTGGCTCAAGGGTCATGCTTTGAATTTTTGGAGGGATTTTGCTGTGACATGCAGCTATACTACAGGTCCTATTCTAAAAAAATGTTGTTTCTAACAGACATTTGTTCATTCACAATGGTCAAGTGGCTCAAGGGTGATGGTGCTGTCAGAAACAGGAATAGGTAGGACACTGTTAATGGACACATCTTGCAAAATGACTTGTTTTTGCAAGATCTTTAACATAGCTATCAATCCTTTTTTGAGGCAACCCATTTAATACAATTAAAAAAAAGAAACAAAGACATGGTGGGATTCCATCCGATTTAAAATGTGTTTCTAGAATTAAAGTATAACAAACTTGCATGTACAAAATAGCTGTTAAAAAAATTCCTCAGAATTGTACAAGAGAGGTACAGGAAAACTTTACCAGATGTAGGTTAGTAAGAGGAGATGGAGTATGGAGCACGGACAGAGAACAAAGTACAGAGACCAAATTTCTCCAGCACGTTGAGTAAATGAGAAAAAAGAATGCCAAGATAAAGGGCACCGGGTTTTAACAGGAGCGTTAACCACCATATTTCCAAGTGAAGCTCAATTGGTCCACACTCATACGGAGGGGCAAGCGTACCCAGGTATTGACTGTGTAAGGAGGGAAAGGGTGGAGTTCTCACACTTTTCCGCTTCCGCACTCTGCTTCAGCAAAGACAGTTTTCGTTGCTGCGTCATCAGGCCATTATAACCTGCGTGTTAAAAGATGACGGACGCCAGCCTGGGCTCTCACCGTTACCCACTGTAACTCCGGCCCTGGGTCATGCTGTGGCCCAGGACAGGGATAGTCAATGTCCAGTGAAACTAAAATGGGGTTGAAAGACCCTTTTTCCGCACTTTTAAAAGTGGGGGTCATGCAGGTTTGGGGTCAGCTGCGTTCCAGGAAGGGATATTCAATGTCCAGTTCAAGTAAGAAAGATGGTTCAAATCATACTGCCTTCCCGGCACTTTTTTAAATTTTTGGGTGATGCAGGTTTAAGGGTCAGGCTGTGGTACAAGACAGGGATAGTGAATGGTGTGTGGTTTTTTTTTCTGTGACTTTTATAACCTAAGTGTGTTGCCTAAGATGTAGCACGTATCCATTTGACTGTTGTGGATGTTAATTCCAGCTTCTCCAGCCCTGTTTGGGTGTAAGAATGAAAGTGTTGTTGCCCCACCCATAGACTTTAATGGTCAAACGCTCATAATCGACTGCTCACTATCGAAAAACCTTATCGATAGCGGCCGACTATCGACTATCGCCCGATGTCGATAGCCAACGTAATCGCTCAACACTATCAGATAGTGCAACTCATCCAGGATGACACATCAATGCGAGCTGTGGCAAGAAGGTTAGCTGTGTCTGTCAGCATAGTGTTTAGAGCATGGCGCAGATACCAGGAGACAGGTCAGTACACCAGGAGACGTGGAGTGGGCCACAGGAGAGCAACAACCCAGCAGCAGGACGACTAGCGCCTCCTTTGCACAAGGAGGAATAGGAGGAGCAGTGCCAGAGCCCTGCAAAATGACCTCCAGCAGGCCACTAATATCCATGTGTCTGCTCAAACTGTCAGAAACAGACTCCATGACGGTGGTATGAGGGCCCGACAGCCACAAGTCGGTGTTGTGCTTACAGCCCAACATCGTGCAGAGGGCGATCGCCATTTGCCAGAGAACACGAAGATTGGTCGATTTGACATGGGGGCCCTTTACTCTTCACAGAGCAGAGCACACTGACCACATGTAACAGACATGATAGAGTCTGGAGACGCTGTGGAGAAAGTTCAGCTGCCTGCAACATGCTCCAGCATGACCGGTCTGGCAGTGGGTCAGTAATGCTGTGGGCAGGCATTTCTTTGGAGGGTGGCACAGCGCTCCATGTGCTAGCCAGAGGTATCCTGACTGCAATTAGTTACCGGGATGAAATCTTCAGATCCATTGTGAGACCATATCCAGGTGTAGTGGGCCCTGAGTTCCTTCTGATGCATGACAATGCTAGGCCTCATGTGGCTGAAGTGTGTCAGCAGTTCCTGCATGATGAAGGCATTGATACTATGGCCTGACCTGTCCATTCCCCAGACCTGAAATCAATCAAGCACATCTGGGACATAATGTCTAGTTTCATCCATCAATGCCACGTTGCACCACAAACTGTCCAGGAGTCGATTGATGCTTTAATCCAGGTCTGGGAGGAAATCCCTCAGGAGAACATCTGTCTCCACCCACCAATGCTGTTGCACCACTGACCGTCCAGGAGTTGACTGATGCTTTAATCCATGTCTGGGAGGAAATCCCTCAGGAGAACATTCACTGCCTCATCAGGTGCATGCCCATGCATTGTAGGGAGGTCATACAGGCACGTGGAGGCCACACACACTACTGAGCCTCATTTCCTTGTCTTGATTAATTTCCACTGAAGTTGGACCAGCCTGACATTTGGTTTTCCACTTTGATTTTGAGGATCTTTCAAAATCCAGACCTCCATGAGAAGTTAATTTTGATTTTCATTGATCATTTTTATGTTTTATTGTTCTCAACGCATTCCACTATGTAATGAATAAATAATTGCAACTGGAATATTTTATTCATTGAGATCTAGGATGTGGTATTTTAGCGTTCCCTTTAATTTTTTGACAAGTGTATAATGGAAAGACTTGTACTTCTTTTGGGTTTTGACTTACAAATATTGATCCATATATATGTGTTATGTGTGTATCAAACCTTGATTGTAAAGCCCCTGGAATTAATGGTGCTTTAAAACAAATAATAATAAAAAAAATATTAAAAATGATGTGTGAACTCTGCCTTACAATGTATAAAGCACAGAAACGTACCCCACAGATACAATGTATGAACAGAAGAATGTGTACCCGTGTGTGTAAGGGTATGTTCACACGACGTCTTCACTCTGTATGAACATACGCTTTTCAGATGCGTCTCTGGGTCCATCAGAACGGACCCAGAGACGCATCTAAAAATTAGCAGTGCCTTTATCACTGCCGGTAATGACAGACACGCAGCGACGTTCACATGAGAGATCGCCGCTGCGTGTTTCAATTGCGCCTGTTGGGTCCGACTTGTGGATGCGATCAAAGAATTGCATGTAATTTCTTTGACACTAATAGGAGTAACACTGCCTGGCGACCACTGCCGTGTCGACGGCCACACAAATGAGGGGCACAGCCCAGTGGTCCGACAGCATCACTGCTGCCAGACCTAACCCCTGGCTCTGGGCTGAACCACACAGCACCACCACAAAAAAAAAAAAGGAAAAGTTCACTACCGCTTACCTCTCCTGGGTTCCATACAAGTAGAGTGAAAGAAGTAGGGCATTAACCCCTAGGGGATGTTCACACCGCGTGTTGACTCGGTGTTGGTACATGTTTGGATCCCTGTTTCGGAGCCTAAAAGGACCCAAACATGTATATAACAATGTGCAGTATGATTTTTACATGTGTCTTTATGACGTGTCTTTCAGATCCATCAAGGAATTGACATGTCAATTCTTGATCCATATGATGCAGCAGACGCCCTATTTAAAACTATAGGGTGCGGTTTTGCTACAGCCAAAATGCATCCACACACACACCTGCGTGTTGGTTAAATTTTTGCTGCAATTTTTGCTGCGCTTTTGAATGCATTTTTCAGATCCCAAACCGGATCCAACACGCCGTGTGAACATACCCTTATACAGACTACTGCACAAAACACCTGGGCCAAATGGGGAGGAGTGACCGTAAAGTGAGAAAGCAAGGACACATTGTAACATACATATAAAAGAGGAAAACATGGACCACACATCGTTAGGAAGCTTTCACACAGTGCGTTTTTGATGCGTTTTTGTGCAGAAATGTACAGCATTAATTCCTCTGTCTTTCTGCTCAAAAACGCAACCGTGTGTGAAAGCTCCCTTACTATACATTGATCTATTGCCTCTCAGCAAATTTTACAAAAACTAACAGGAAATTAGTATACTTTTTGATCAAACGGTATTAGCCCACATGTCACTTCATGAGGACCGCTTTAAAGGAGTAGCACTGCATGGCTGTCTCCTTCCAGGTATTAGGCTATGTTCACACGGCTGATTGTTGCAGTCATTGCGGGACGGATTTTGCCCGCAATGACGGCGTGTGTACGGGGGTGGGGCGGGGGGATGGCAGCTCGCCGGCCCCATAGACTTTCATTATCCATGGCGCGGATCCCGCCAGGATAATGTGCATGTCACTTTCTCCCCGCTCGCCGTATTTCGCGAGTGGGGAGAGGAGACGGAATCCACAGTTCTCTATGAGACCTGTGGATTACTGTTATGACAGGGATGGATTTCAGCTGTATTTGTGCGCAGTACGGCATGCAATACGGACTGAAATCCGTCCCAAAATAAGCCGTGTGAACATGCCCTTAATTGTTGTGCCTTTCTGCATCAAAAAACGCACCAAAAAACACCCTGTGTGAAAGCACCCTAAGGCTATCTATGTTGACACTGCTCATTTTGGGATGTATTTCAGCCCATAATTCGCACCGTACTGTGCGAATTACGGGCTGAAATACGTTCCAGTAATTACGGTAATCCACAGTTCTCATAGAGAACTATGGATTACGTCTCCTCTCCCCGCTCGGACAATACGCCGCGAGGGGAGATAAGTGACATGTCAATTATTCACGGCGTATACGCGCCATGAATAATGAATGTCTATGGGGCTTCCCCCCCCCACCCCGCCTCCCGAGCACATGGCGTAATTGCGGGCGATATACGTCCCACAATTACGCAGTGAATAAGCCGTGTGAGCCCTGCCTTAGGCTTGGTTCATATCTGTGTTGGTGGTTTCATTCAGAACCTTCATCGCAGAGATGAATAGAAACACCAAGAGATCTGTTTCACAATAGACAACTACGCTGTGTTGTCTGATGTTGCTGCGCAATTTCTTGGTCATTCCCCACATAACATGCGACGGAGGTTCTAAACCCACAATTGTGAACAAAGCCTAATAATGTATAAAATACAGGAAGGTACCACACAGGTCCAATGTATCACACACCGGATTGTAACAAAGGTCTTTGTTCACACCGGTGTCCCGGTTATGATCCAACGATTGACGTGCAGTCAATGTACTACGGTTGTACCGGCAGTTCTAATGTATCTACACGGATTGACCGTGCAGTTCTAATGTATCAACCGGTGTACCGTGCGTTATAATGATCATCCGGACTGTCCGTGAGCATAATGTTATACACGGATGTACCTGCGTATATGTATCATACACCGGATTGTACCAGAGTTATAATGTATCATAACGGACTGTACGTGCAGTTATATTATCACACCGGATGTCGTGCAGTTATATGTACATACCGACTGACCATGCGTTATAATGTATCATACACCGGATTGTACGTGCAGTTAATGTATCACACGATGTACGTGCAGTTTAATGTATCTACACGGTTGTACCACACAGGTCAATGTTCCACACGGATTGTACACCAGGTTATGTATCCACACGATTGTAGTGAGTTCTATGTAATACACGATGTACGTGCAGTCTATGTATTACACCGGATTGTACGTGCTTATAATGTTCATAACGACTGTACCGTGCAGCTTTAATGTATCATACAGGATGTACCGGAGCTTAGTTATTCACCGATTGTACCATCAGTTATAATTATCATCCGGACTGTCCGTGCAGTTATAATGTATCATCACCGACTGTACGTGCAGTATAATGTATCACACACCGGATTGTACCACACAGGTCTAATGTATCACACACCGGATTGTACCACACAGGTCTAATGTATCACACACCGGATTGTACCGTGCAGTTCTAATGTATCATACACCGGATTGTACCGTGCAGTTCTAATGTATCATACACCGGACTGTACCGTGCAGTTATAATGTATCATACACCGGACTGTACCGTGCAGCTATTATGTTTCATACACCGGATTGTACCGTGCAGTTATAATGTATCATACACCGGATTGTACCTTGCAGTTATAATGTATCATACACCGGACTGTACCGTGCAGTTATAATGTATCATACACCGGACTGTACCGTGCAGTTATAATGTATCATACACCGGATTGTACCGTGCAGTTATAATGTAACATACACCGGACTGTACCGTGCAGTTATAATGTATCATACACCGGATTGTACCATGCAGTTATAATGTATCATACACCGGACTGTACCGTGCAGTTATAATGTATCATACACCGGATTGTACCGTGCAGTTATAATGTATCATACACCGGACTGTAACATGCAGTTATAATGTATCATTCACGATTGTACGTGAGTTATATGTATCATACACGGCTGACCGTGCAGTTATAATGTATCATACACCGGACTGTACCGTGCAGTTATAATGTATCATACACCGGATTGTACCGATGCAGTTATAATGTATCATACACCGGACTGTACGGCAGTTATGTATCAACCGATTGTTACGGCTAGTATATGTATCATACACCGGATTGTACCGTGCAGTTATATGTATCATACACCGGATGTACCGTGCAGTTATAATGTATCATACACCGGATTGTACGTGCAGTTATAATGTAACATACACCGGATTGTACCGTGCAGTTATAATGTATCATACACCGGATTGTACCGTGCAGTTATATATGTATCATACACGGATTGTACCGTGCAGTTATAATGTATCATACACCGGATTGTACCGTGCAGTTATAATGTATCATACACCGGATTGTACCGTGCAGTTATAATGTATCATACACCGGATTGTACCGTGCAGTTATAATGTATCATACACCGGATTGTACCGTGCAGTTATAATGTAACATACACCGGATTGTACCGTGCAGTTATAATGTATCATACACCGGATTGTACCGTGCAGTTATAATGTAACATACACCGGATTGTACCGCAGAGCTTTAATGTATCATACACTGGAATGTCTGGCACAGTTATAATGTAACACACAGGACTGTACCACACACAGTGTATCACATACACTGCGGCATTGTATCATTTACATTATACTCTATTTGCCCACGTTATCAAACTTTGGAGATACAGCAAACTGTGTGAGAACAGAGGATCCCACGACGGTCTATACCATGTCTTACACAGGAGGGGGGTGTCTAAAGGGCTTATTATTTTTGACTTTATAATACTTATAAGAGGGTAATAGGCTCAGAGATCTTACATCTTATTGCATTAAATTTACAGGGTGAGTTAAGTAAGGAGTTTTTTTCCAGAATAGGTGAACTGATCCACCCCTACAAGGTAGAGGCAGGTGGTACAGTCCTTTGTGGGCTCTCTGGCTGTGCAGGGAGAGTGCAGGGACTGAGTGGATCTGTGCACATTTAGCCTGCAATGAGCACCCAGGGCTGGCTCCCTGTGCAGCATGAGGAGAAGCAAAGTGATGGTCCTGGCGACCTGTCTGGGCTCCTTCATCCTGATTATCTTCTACTTCCAGAGCAGCCTGAGCTCAGGTAAGTGTGGAGGGACAGAGGGACTGGAAGGAAGCACACAAAATCCATTAACATATATTCTGTTGCTGCTCAGTGGGTCGGTAACCAATTTTGGCTACAGACACCTCAATTGCCAATAAGAAGGATCATTTGCTCTTGTAGCCACAATTGCTGTGTTTATTTCTGCAAAATGATTGGCTGCAACTAAAGAGCTATTGTTTTCTAATGTATTGGATGTGGCTGCTGTGTAATTATTATGTCACTTATCATTACTATAATAACTAAGCAATTATAAAAGCAGCTACACTTCGCTACAGTGTAAAGTCTATAGGAATACATTGAGGTAAGCTACACTTGCAACAAAGTTGCAAGAAGAAAGTTAAATATTGAAATAATTTGCATTCAATCTGGTCACCGGTGAGTTTAGTGGGTCACAGATCTTCCCACTTACGTCAATGGGTCATATGGCCCCGTGAACGTTTATGAAATCAGGTCATAATGTTGTAAAATGAATAAAAGAGCTAGTACTCATTTTACCAATCCCCCCCCCTCTGCTCCTGTTCCCGACACTTCCCAGGTCCCCTGCTGGCCTCTGCCTCCTGGTCCCTCTTGACACCGACCTGTGAAGAGGGGCTGGACCCTCAGGATAATACACCATAAAGCATCTATTTATGACAAATCTAAAAAGATTTGAAAGCCTGAAAAGGGGTAAACCCACCGTGGAGCTTCCCGGGTGTTACAGATTGCAAGCTCTTTGACCCAATGCTAATCCGTCCAACATGACGACTTTATGTGTATAGCTTGAATCTTTGTACATTTTTGTTTGTACTTCTCTTTTCATAATAATTTTTACCATAATTAGTCATGTTTTAATGCTGAGTGGCAATCAAAGGGTTAACACCTCTAGCTGGCTCAGTGGGCACACTATAAATTATATGTGCCCCCCTCACTGTGCTATAGGCATGAAATATTCTCTTTATTCATGCATCGCCTCTCAGGACTTGGCTGAGGAATGTTCCCGGCTTGGGTTAGCAGTTTAATAAATGAAACCTCTCAGTAAGTCTCTTTACATTTCAATTTTAGCCACCAGGGAAAGCCTGTGCCTCATGGGGTTAATTGTACCCCCACTACTCTTCAACTGACTGTGCCCACTTGTGTCTGGGGAAGGTAGCAATGCAGCAGAACTAAATTTGTCCTCTGGCGGAGCTCATTGTTTTACATAAAACATCCACCTAAAATTAATTTGGGGTTTATTCCAATCTACAAAATCTACTGTCAAATTTTAGCTTATTGAGAAACTCCCTATGGAAACATTCACTCTGCGGTGAAGAATATACAAATCCATGAGACCGCAGTGACACTAAAATGAAGTGGCATTGAATGGGTTAATTGTTTAGGCTTCAGCTGCCCCTCCCATGGTCTCTGCCAATGTGGCAGATCAAAATAAACACCTCCATGTACCCCCACCTCCCCCTTCCCCAACACATGCTCCCTGTCTGGCTGCATTGTGGAGGTTGCTCTGGCCTCGCAATCTGTTTCAGACTCCTTGAGGCGGTGGGCTTATAAAAACACTGAAATATTTTAAAGCTGACATCACTGCAAAACCTCTGTCCAGATTTTAATTTTTCTTAAATTATGTGCAATATTTGAGGGGGGGGGGGTCATCTTTTAAGTCTCCCTGTCAAAATTCTTAAAGAGCCACTCGCCCTAAAATGGGCAGCCTGTAACAGTGCAACTAATCTCCGTCAGATGTAAATGTGCCTTGAAGGTCTGAACACATATGTGATATAAAGTGGGAGCATGGAGATTTCTGGACTTGCTATCACTCACCCTAGGAGAACATAATAGGGATTCTGATAACAGGGAACAATAATTTGCACATACTACTACAGAGAAGTTACACTTAAAGGGGTTGTCTCACTACATTGATTCCTCTTATCTCAGTCCTGTTTTCTTGGTTTCATTTTGAATTCAGGGGCATGTTTACTGGCTTCCACTAGGCTGCAGTAGAAGCCAGGTCTGTAGCTATAGCAACCAGTGCTGGCAGCCTATCAGGATAGATCAAACAGGTCTGTAGCTATAGCAACCAGTGCTGGCAGCCTATCAGGATAGATCAAACAGGTCTGTAGCTATAGCGACCTGAGGAGCTGATGCAACTCATATAAGAGGGGATATCTAGGAATAGGTAGGACACTGTTAATAGACATGTATTGCAAAGTGACTTATTTTTGCAAGATCTTTAACATAAAAAGCAATTATTGTAGTGAGACAACCCCCTTTAAACTGTAGAGTCTCTTCAGAGCCATGCTGTAATGATACCATTATCAAATGTTCAGAATTGTTCTCTATAGGAAGGTGTGATAACTGGACATGTCCAGGGATGGTGGTAAGTCTGTTTCTATGGATGATATTGTCCATGCATGATAGAGGCAAACTTGAGTCAATATGACTAGTGATATAACTACATCTCATTATGTGGTATAAGGAAAACCTGACTACCCAATCCGCCCTGGTGCACAATATCTGCCGTTTCTGGATTAACTCTGCCATCCAGATCTAGCTACAGGTGGCAAATGTTCTTGTCACTCCCACTGCCAACAGAGGTTGTGATGGTGGATTCATTACACAAGTTCAATTAGGGCCTAGATGTTTTTCTTCAAAATATAATACAGGTTATGGGATTAGATTCTGGAGATACAATTTTGATCTAGGGATTTATTCAAGTAGCTATACTTGGCATCGGGAAGGAATTTTTCCCCTTGAATGGGGCAATTGGTATCTGCCTTCCTCTGGATCAACACAGTTGGGCTATAGGTTGGACTTGATGGACCTGTGTCATGTTTTTTTTCCAAACTTTTTAGCAATGTAACTATTTAACACAAGGAATGAGAAACAGCTTTTAATTTAGTGTGCAATATTATGTCCAGTCAGTTAGTGGTCAACACGATTTATTAGTGCATTAGGATAAGCTCATACAATGACACTTCTTTCTGTGCTCTATATGGCTCACTTAAAGGGGTTGTCTCACTACATTGATTCATCTTACCTCAGTCCTGTTTTCTCTGTTTCACTTTGAATTCAGGGGTGTGTATACTGGCTTCCAATAGGCTTCAGTAGAAGCCAGGTCTGTAGCTATAGCAACCAGTGCTGGCAGCCTATCAGGAGAGATGGAACAGGTCTGTAGCTCTAGTGACCTGAGGAGCTGATGCAGCCCATACAAGAGGGGATATCTAGGAATAGATAAGACACTGTTAATGGACACATATTGCAAAGTGACTTTTTTGCAAGATGTTTAACATAAAAAGCAATCCTTGTAGTGAGACAACCACTTTAAAGGGGTACTCTATTTTTCATTTTTTTTTTTTTTTTTTACAAAGCTTTTCTCCATTTAAAAAATTTGCAATACCAGAGAGATTAATCAAAGCTGTAGGAGATTGGCTATGCACTAGGACCCTTTACCTTGGGTCATTGGGCAAGGTCCTAGAATGCCACTAATACTGCTCACAAACATGTTTAGACTTGACCATAGACATAAAACAGCTTAACCCTTTTAACCTGGAGGTAAATGAGTGATAGATAAATTGACTAGTGAAAGGTTAGATGTAATTATAGCCAGAGCAACCATTATGGGGCCCAGGTGGGCATTATGAAACCGGCACTGGTCTCCATACATGCTGGTCTCAGCATGCTCTAAAATCACCCACTGGGAGCTATAGGTTTGTAATAGTTGGAGAACCACTGGTATTTACTCTCTCTACCCCCCCCCCCCCCCCCCCCTCTTGACCACTTTGCCCCTAGAGGCACTGTACTGGCCTTGTTAAATTGCTGACTTAATGTACTGATTACTTGAAAACTGATCCCAAAGCAATTAGATCTATGAAATACTCCTGATGTTGAGGATTATGACTCAGAAGTGACTCTATAATTACTTACATAAGGACTTAGGACCTTCTTACTGGAGGCTGTAGAACTGCAAGTTACAGCAACAAATTGCATCCAAAGACTGTTCAAAACATGTTCCTGAATTTGATATATTGTGACTCTTATGAATGGTCTGATGTGACACTTGGGTACCTCTCCCTTAAATGTGCCTGGAGTAGTGTGGCATTCATCATCTGGTTCCACAGGACATTGTTTACTATGGAGCAGTCATCAGTGTGTGATGGAGCCAAAGGACTTACACTTCTTTGCTTTTCTGTGACTCTTCCAGTCTCTCTGTATCTCTTTTTTTGCAAACCTCGCTTGATGACTAACTAGCTAGTGACCCCTCTGTCCTGCTTGAAGCCTTGCAAATGGCGAGGACTGTTGATCAATTGGTTAAAGGGGCTGTCTTGGTTTCATGATGTCAAAATGTGAACATTATGATGAGGAGGACTGTTTAAATGCCAATTCAAATTGATCCCCTAAATTTATTGGGCGATTTGGGGATCAAACATTTAAGCTCCTTGTTAGAGATCAGACAGCAAGTTGTGCAAAAAGTACTGGCACATTTAACAGTTTGTCACGTGCATTCTAAAGTTAAGAGATGGTCTCATTTAGTTCATTTAAAAAAATTCAAGAAATTTTATGTTCATTTTGAAATTTTAACCAAAAGCCTAATATCCCTAACTTGTGAGTAGTGTAATTATAAAAAATAATGGAAATAGACAAGTGCTCTTTAGGTTCTGTTCACTTCTGTGTATTGGCTTGAGTTCCAAACAGTAAACCACAACACCATGCCCTGTTCTCCTATACCTTATTTGGTTTTTAGCTGGTTGTCGCTACTCGCTATCCAACTAAAATATATTTGTTCTCCTTCTTCTGGTAACTTTCCCTTCTCTCTTCAACATGCTATTAATACACCATTACTGAAAAAAAAAAATTCTTGACTCCTCTCATTTTCACTCTTCCACTCATGCAATTCTTGGTCTACTTTTGCCTAAACTGCTGTCTTCCTGCTAATTCTTAACTTGACCTTTTTAGATTCTTGTTTCTGCTCTCTACAGAAACTTCTCTTAGTAAATTTTCAAATGATCCCCAGACAATGAAATTTAAGGGCAACTACCCAAACTGCCTTGTATGCGTTACTGTTTTTGGCCTTAAAGTCTATGTTGTTCTTACCATAGACTTTGATGGCTTATCAATAAAATATTTCGGCCCCTGAAAGTGTCATCTCAGAATGGAGAACCAGTCACACTTGCACATGACTTTGCTTTCTGTTCTTTAGGAGTTCCTATTACAGCTGAGCTGTATTCGGAACTCCAATAGAACAGAATGGAGGGTTTTGTGCGAGCGTGACCAGCTCTCTCTGAGCTGACACTTTGAGGTGCCCGTTCCCAGAGGTGGAACCCACACCTATCGGACTTTGATGGCATGTCCTATTGATATCCCTTTAAATAGGCACTGTACTTTGAACAAACTTTGAAGAAATCACTGGTACAGAGAGAGAATGTAAAAAGCTTTAAAGTCTGAGTAAACTAAAATGCCTTTTTTTCTTCTTTGAGCCACTCTTTCTCTCTCCCACAACCCTCCCCTTGTGACTTACTCATGCTCAGTTCATTGTCAAAATTTGTCTTGAGAGATATGCTAGACAATCATTTCACTAATGGAGCAAAATACATGCTGCTCATAGAAGTCTATGGAGAGGGGTGGAGGAGATGTGTGTTGCAGAGAGAGAGGGAGACAAAGATGCCTTGCTTTTGCATCTAGTCAGTATTGTTTCCCCCCCCCCCCCCTCCCAGTGCTGGATTTACTGCAGGACTACTCCTTACCACTGTATAGTGTCTTGCATGCTCTTTCTGCTTCTGAGGGTGTGGCAGGAGCTTCTCCTCCCTGTGTGTCTTGTGTATGGGAGACCTCATAGCTGCTATTTTCTACTCAATATGGACCTGAGCTCAGGGAAACCATTGCCTGCCAAGTGTAAAATATGCTGGATACAAGTCATATAATGCACAGAAATACTGCTATTTTCTCTGTACACACAACAGCTTGTTCTGAAAAGAGAACAGGTATGCTGTAAAGGGAACCTGTCATATAGGTTATGTTGTCCTTACTGAGGACAGCACAAGCTAGTGACAGACATGCCGTTTCCAGCGCTGTACACTATTTTGTAAAATGTAATAGTTTCAGATCATTTAATGCTCAAATGTAGCAGTTTTTCAGTATCTTCTGCCAGAGATGAGTCCAGTTTACTCATGAGGGGGTGGGCTAGCCTTTTTCTGCACTGGAGATGTTTCCAGCATTCTTCACACTTATCAGTGTGATAAAACTTCCACCTCTCAGGCCCATAGTGGACCTGGAATAAAATCGTAAAGGAATCCTCACTGCCGCTATCCGAGATCACAGAGGGGAAGTTAGAGAGACAAATCAGGAAGTCAAGTGCAAACTGTTTGGCAAGTGAGTAACCAATTGGTGTGTTTGTATCCACAAGACTTCAACACAGTAATTGATTACTTACTTGAAACACCTTTCCGAACAATTTAGACAACTGAAAGAAGCTTGCTGGTAATAAAGACAGTTTAATTGGAGCACAGTTAAAACTGCACCAAAACTGCACTGTGTGAAAGCACCCTTAGGGTATGTTCACACGGCGTAATTGTGGGGCGCATTTCGTTGCATATTTGCGCTTTCATACGACATGCGCACCACAATTACGGTGATTCATAGCTCTTATAGAGAACTGTGAATTACGCCTCTTCTCCCCCGGCGTACAATACGATCATATGGTCTGCAAGGGGAGAGAAGTGACAGGCCACTTCTTCGCAGCACTGATAATGGAAGTGAGTGGGGCCAGCTGATCAGTACATGCTTCCAAAACACACGGCGTACTGCTGCACGTACGGTATGCGCCCCAGTACACCATGTGACTACCCTTACTGTGGTAGAAGAGTGAAGAAATCAGGCGATACCTTTTTCAGGCTAACTGAGTATATAACATCATGTCTGAAGAAGGGAGCTAGTTCTCTCGAAAGCTCACCATCAAATATACTCAGTTAGCCTGAAAAAGGTATCGCCTGTTTTCTTCACTCTTCTACTACTTTCTATGGCTAACACGGTACAACATTATACTATTACCCTTACTGTGGAAACAGATAAATTTCTAATTGCTCTGATTTTAACTGATTCATCTTGATCATTGTAACTTATTATTAATCAGTCTTTCCTTTCCAAACTCTTCTCTCTCCATTCTACACTGAATACAGCAACCCGGTTCATTTTTCTGTTCAACTATTATAAAAATGCCTCTGCCCTGGCAGTCACTGCACTGGGTGACCATTCATTAAAGAATACAATTTAACCCCTTAAAAGGGTTGTCTCATTACATTGATTCGTCCTGTTTTCTCAATTTCATTTTTAATTCAGGGGCGTGTCTACTGGCTTCTACTAGGCTGCAGTAGAAGCCAGGTCTGTAGCTATAGCAACCAGTGCTGGCAGCCTATCATGAGAGATTGAACAGGTTTATAACTACAGTGACCTGAGGAGCTGATGCAGCCCATACAAGAGGGAATATCTCAGAATAGGTAGGACACTGGTAATAGACATATATTGCAAAGTGACTTGTTTTTGCAAGATCTTTAACATAAAAAGCAATCCTTGTAGTGAGGCAACCCCTTTAAGCCAAACGCCTGAAAAGTACTTAATGACTAGCACTTTTTTTAGTTTTTGCCCCCTTGCATTTCAACAGTCGTAACGTTATTATTTTTTCAATGACACAGTTGTATGAGGCCTTGCTTTATTTGGGACAAGTTGTCTTTTTTGGGGGAATAGTTTTAAGTTCACTTATAAATTATTGCAGAATTTTTTTTTCTTAATTTTTATAACATTCACATTTCACACTAAATAAACGTTAGATTAATTCTTCAGGTTATTACGGTTGTGTGGATACCTCCTAAGTGTAAGTTTTTTTTTGCGTAATGTATGCACAATTATTTTTTATTAAATGTTTATTTTTACTTTTTTCTACACTTTTTTTTTTTTTTTTTAAATCCCATGAAGGGATAACTGTTTTCTTACACTTATCAATGTTTTAGCATATTCATATATGCTAATACATTATAATCAGTTTGACACAGGCAGCAGTCAGGGCATAGCACAGTCTTCCCTGATCGCTAGCTTCTTACACAGACAGCCCTGGGGCTACTCTAGGTCCCCAGCGCTGACTGTGCAGCTGTTCCCCGGGCTATGTCGGGTCATCGGGAGTCTTGATCACCCGACAGAGCAAGGGAAAGCCCTTTGATTATGCTGTGGTTAGTGACCTTGGCAACCAAAGGGTTATGTGCGGGGAGCAGAGGTTTCCTGCAAGTACAGCTCTGTTCTTAGCGCAGCTGTGGCACTAGAGGCCGCAAACCCCGCTGTCTGCAGCGACCTCAAAAGACGTTGCTGCAGACAAACTACCTGAAATGCCCACGGTCATTAAGGGGTTAAACTTATTTCGCTCATCCATGAAGCTTTATAAAGAAATAAAGCTGGTGATATAACAATCTGTAGCTTTGAATGCCACCTTTCTGTGCTTTACATGCTGCCAAAAATATCTCAGAATGACATGCTCCGTCATCTTGACCTCATAGTCTGGTCTCCCAATTCTCTGGAATGTGCTCCCCTGGACAATAAAATGTATTCCCAACTGGCACCGTTTTTTTCAAACTGGTTTATCCCTTCATGAAGTGACTCCTTCTTTTGTTTTTGCCACCATTATTCTTAGCACCTTACCTCTCCATTTATCAATATCACCCACACTCCTTGCACTGTAATGCCCTTCCTATCTGTACATACACAGATGCTGGTAACTGTCTAATGCAACTTTGTGTAATATCTTAGTGCAAAAGATGCCTTGACCGTTGTACAAAATAAGCTGTTTGACCCCCTATTTCCTTACAAATTGCAAGCGCTTGCATGCAAGGCCCTATTCTTTTTGTTTGAAATGTTTAGATTGTTACTATGTGAACTTTCAATTCAGTCTGTATATTTACCCATTAAAATGTGGAGTATTTAGGAGCTATGTAAATATTTTTATTAAAAAGAATGGTCTTACAGTGCAAGATCCTTTACACGTTAACAACAGCAATGACTGATGGACCACAGAGGTGTCTATTAATTTTAAGGAAAAATTGTGCTGCACGCATTTCTTATCAAAAACAGCTAAGGGAAGAAGGGGAGCAGAGCCCAGACAAATGGGTTGCAAAAAAGCCCATGAGATATAAAGTCAAAAAACGTTGTACAAACCTCCGCTCTGTGGCACGTGTGACTGAGTGGAAAGGCCAACCAATCATCATGAACACATTACTTGTTAAACATCTGTATTAGGCCTGGTTCACATATGTGTCGGAGGTTCCATTTAAAACCTCTGTCTTGTGTTCCATCTGAAATTACAGAAAAAAATAACACCGCAGGATGCGCTATTTTTTTTCCATCTAAATGACGAACATCAAGGCAGATCCCCGACAGACCCATTGTAATCAATATGGTCTGTTGGGCACTGTGGTTGTCCATTGTGAAACGGATCCTGAGGTGTCCGTTTTAACCTCTGCGACAGAGGCTCAGAACAGAACCACCAATGCAGAGGTGAACCAACCTTTAGTGAGGTGCATGCATTGATTGGCAGTCTAGTAGCGCCTCTCTTCAGTGCGGTACTACATGTTCTGTACTGATTTTTACATGTGCCAGGATGAGCAGCTCTTTTGGGCTTCATTTTCTTTTTTTTTTCTGGTACTTTCTGTATAAAATATATGATCCAAAGAAGCTGCTGTCTTCATAATAGTGATTTCCAGCAGCTCTTTGTGACTGTTAGGGTATGTCCTCATGGCAGAGAGCAAATACCGGTCGGATTATCCGACCAGTATTTGCTCTGTTTTGGAGCCAAATACACGGCCACGGGGGGACGGCTTTTCTCTGCTGTTTGCGGAGAAAAGCCTTCCTCCCTTTGCATTGACAGGTTCATGTTCCAACTGAAAACCAGGCGGAATAATGAACATATTCAATGATTTTCTGACCGCCGGCGGTCTAAAAAACTGTCCGGTGGAAAATCCATGCAGTGGAGACCGCTGCACGGATTTTCCATAGAGCTCTGTGATAAAGTTTGACAGTCGGTTTCCAGACAGCTTTCAAAACAGTCTGTAAAACCGGCTGAAAAACCTGCCGTGGGGACATGCCTTTATTTGTAAAGACTTGCTTTATCTGTATTAGTTATCTGCATCATTTTCTTTAATATTCATTTTGCATTGTGTGCTGACATTTTCCAGCATCATTACCAGTTTTTCAGAGTTATGATATCCACATACAATGTTGAACAAGTTACTACTGTTTGTTGATGAACTGCTCTATTCTTAACTGACATTGCACTGAAATGTCCTTTGACAGTCCCTATAACTTCCCATAAAACCTACATGTAATGTCTGCGCAGCAGGCAAGTAAAGGGTTAAAGCAGAAGTAACAGTGTGAGGATAGGAATTGTTTGCTCAGTCTGGTCAGTATTCAGTGTGATATTTACCATCTCCAGCTCCACACGGGGTAAAAGTCCCTGCAGACGTCACTCCTCTCCTGGGCTCATCACTAATAAGAGAAATTTATTTTCCTTTCAGAACTGTAGGAATGAACATCTGACCCAACCAGAAGAAGGGAGCTGATTATATATATATATATATAATTTGTGGGGGTTTTTTTGCATCGTCAATATGCAACAAGAAAGACTTTTCGAGACCTATCTAGGGGTCATTTGTTGCATTTTGAGGTTACATTTCATAACACTATGATTAGGCCACAAAACCTTACATCAACTTTAAAATGGAGAGGCTTGTAAAAACCTTTGAAAGAAAGATGGATCTTTCTTCTTATGATAAACTTGGTCTGTTATAGTGACAGCAGAGCAAGGAAGCTGAAAGGGAACCTGTTGGGTGATTTATGCTATCCTATCCAACAGCAGAATGTGATTAGAGAGAAGATGAGCCCTGCGAGGTGTGTGTGTGTGTATGTGTATATATAGATATATATATATATAATATATAATTTATGATTTAGAGCCGGATTTCTGAGTAAAAAGCAGAGAAATTTCTGACTGGACTCCTTAAGACAGTGGAAGTCCTGTTGAACCCACCCACATACAGTGATTGACAGTTTGCTTTGTACAAACGGTCGTTGACAGCTTTCCGTATAGCAGAGTATGTGGGCAGGGACAGGAGTACTTTCAGTTCCACTTTTACAGATTTTCTTTACAATTTACTCAGAAATCCTGCTCCAAATCATATAACCCCATATATCACAGAGATCAGCTTCTCTCCTGTCATATCCTTCTCCAAATAGAGCAGCATTAACCACTTGACAGGTTCCCTTTAACCCTCACATTTGTAATTGAGCAGTGGAGGGAGGTTACTGCAGCAAGCTGCCTCCAAGGTGGATGCAGGCTCTGCTTCTTGCCAAACATCTTTTGCACTAGCGCTAAAGGAGGGGACAATATGGGGCATGCAAAGAAAATTATGTCTATTACACTGTTAATGTCTTATGTTCATTCAAACTAGATTGGTATTCTGTGTGCAGAAATCATTAATATTAGATAAGGAAGGCCAGGTCACTAGAAACTGGAGCCAAGGTTTTGTCTCCATGTAACTATAGAATGCAGGTTTTCATTACCTCGCTTTTTCCGTTACTTTATTGCTACTTGCATTGTAATGGTATCTAATATCTGGAGGAAGAGTTTGATGACTAAATATACATTTGTAAGATCTGGGACGGAATGTTATATATGTAGGATGCTAGGTAGCCATAGGTTGTTGCTTTAGATGTTTTATGGGGGTTATCATATTTATTCATTTTACCATTTAAATTCACTTTTAGAACTGTTACCTAGTTTATGAACTTGACACCAGAGTTACCATTCAGCAGTGCAATCGGAGAAAAGGAGCCAGAGAGAGTTGGGCTGTAGTGCCACCCATGGTTTAATGAAAGCTGACCACAAATGGCACCCCCTATAACAACCAATTAACATCAGGAAAAGATGGAGATAAATATGTATGGAAACATATATGTGTATGTATGTGAAAGAATGCCCAGCACTCAGGTTGCAGTGTATTAGAAAGCACGGATGTCAATGAGCTTAGTGGTGGTGTAGTGGAGAATGGAAGTGCAGTGTGCTTTGCATTGGTAGTTGGGGAAGCTGGTGGTATGTGTGAAACTACACTACTACCAAGCTCATTGCCGTCTGTGCCTCCCTTTAAATGCAGTTAAAGGGGTTGTCTCACTATAAGGATTGCTTTTTATGTTAAAGATCTTGCAAAAACAAGTCACTTTGCAATATGTGTCCATTAACAGTGTCCTACCTATTCCTAGATATCCCCTCTTGTATGGGCTGCATCAGCTCCTCAGGTCGCTATAGCTACAGACCTGTTTGATCTATCCTGATAGGCTTCCAGCACTGGTTGCTATAGCTACAGACCTGGCTTCTATTGCAGCCTAGAGGAAGCCAGTAAACACGCCCCTGAATTCAAAGTGAAACCGAGAAAACACAGGACTGAGGTAAGATGAATCAATGCAGTGAGACAACCCCTTTCAGAGATGTGAATTTGTTACTTATAGAAATATATATATAAATATATATAAATATAAATATATATATATATATATATATAACTGAAGAATTCACAGCACTCCTTGAAAAAGGCTCTATAGCAGAGCTGAAACGTTGCCACTTCATGGGTGAATAAAAGCACGTTTTCTTCACTTTTTAAATTTATTGGAGTGCTCTGGATTCTTCAGCTTTTCTACAAGTGGGTTTTGGTCTAACACCCGTCTGCTGGCACCCAGTTTCAATATTCTAAATTTGAGTGCTGTACTTATTTATATATATATGTATGTAACATACACACACACACACTGCTCAAGAAAATAAAGGGAACACTTGAACAACACAATGTAACTCCAAGTCATTCACACTTCTGTGAAATCAATCTGCCCGGTTGTGAATCAACACGGATTGTGAATCAATTTCTCCTGCTGTTGTGCAAATGGAACAGACAATGGGTAGAAATGATGAGCAATTAGCAAGACAACCCCTATAAAGGAGTGGTTCTGCAGGTGGTGACCACAAACCATTTCTCTGTTCTCATCCTTTGTGGCGGTTGTTTTGGTCACTTTTTTGCATTTTGCCATTGTTCTCACCCCTGAAGGTAGCATGAGGCGATGTCTACAATCCACAGAAGTTGCTCAGGTAGTGCAGCTTATCCAGTATGGCACATCAATGTGAGCTGTGACAAGAAGGTTAGCACAGTGTAAAGAGTATGAAGCATTTACTAGGTGACAGGCCAGTACACCAGGAGATGTGAAGGGGGACGTATGAGGGCAACAACCCAATAGAAGGACCGCTACCTCCTCCTTTGTGCAAGGAGGAACAAGAGGAGCAGCGCCAGAGCCCTGCAAAATGACCTCCGGCAGGCCACTAATATCCATGTGTCTGCCCACTAATATCCATGTGTCTGCTCAAACTGTTAGAAACAGACTCCATGAGGGTGGTACACAGTACACAGCGATTACCATTTACCAGAGAACACCAAGATTGGCAGATTCGATATTGTCGTCATGTGCTTTTCATGGATGAAAACAGGTTCATACTGAGCACATGTAACAGACGTGACAAAGTCTGGAGACACCATGGAGAACGATCTGCTGCCTGCAACATCCTCCAGAATGACTGGTTTGGCAGTGGGTCAGTAATGGTGTGGGGAGGCCTTTCTTTGGAGGGCCGCACAGCCCTCCATGTGCTAGCCAGAGGTACCCAGAATGCTATTAGGTACCCGGATGAGAGCCTCGGACCCATGGTGAGACCATATGTAGGTGCATTGGGCCCTGGGTTCCTTCTGATGCATGACAATGCTAGGCCTCATGTGGCTGGAGTGTGTCAGCAGTTCCTGCATGATGAAGGCATTGATGCTATGGACTGGCCTGCCCGTTCCCAGACCTGAATCCAATCAAGCAGATCTGAGACAATGTCTCGTCCATCCACCAACGGCACGTTGCACCATAGACTGTCCAGGAGTTGGCTGATGCTTTAATCCAGGTCTGGGAAGAGATTCCTCATGAGAACACTCACCGCCTCATCAGGAGTATGCCCAGGCATAGTAGGGAGGTCAAACAGGCACATGGAGGCCACATACAGTACTGAGCCTAATTTCCTTGTCTTGAGGCATTTCCATTGAAGTTGGATCAGCCTAAAATTTGATTTTCCACTTTGATTTTTGAGTATCATTCCAACTCCAGATCCTTGGGATATTTAATTTTGATTTTCATTGATCCACTATGTAATGAATAAAGAATTGCAACTGGAATATTTTCATTCATTGAGATCTAGGATGTGGTATTTTAGTGTTCTCTTTAATTTTTTTTGAGCAGTGTATATGTGTTTGTGTGTGCGTGTGTGTGTGTATATATATATATATATATATATATATATATATTTCTACTAAATGCAAATTAGACACGAAATGCAATTCTTGACATTGCAGACTTGAGAGAAATAGCTTATTGCAACAATCTCAAAATGTATCAAGTAAAATGTTAGCAGCAGACTAGCATAATAATGCATCTAGTAAACCTTCTGTGACCATCCAATGATATGAATTTACTGAGAGTCTCCGCATCCAGACTTCAGAATAACTTCATTTATGATCCCAGGGAGAAATATTGCCTGGTAATTTTCCACAGCACACTTGTGATGTTTCAATGAGATGTGTTGACCTCTGTGGATTAGGTACATAACTTTTCTTTGTCCATTCCTGAATGTATTACAAATTTTCTTTAGATTATGACATCACACAGATGTTTGATCATTGCTTAACTAGATAATTTGACTGTGCCAACTGAAATGATCATGAAAGTACCAACTGACCCTTCTAGTAGAGATTTGGGCACTATTGCGATGAATAGATTAAGCCTGCCCTATTAGAAACTTTACCCTTATCTTCCTCCATCAATAAATTGTACTCAGAAAAAGGAGGTGGTGGATCTAAATTTAATCCATATGGATTAAAAAAATGTATGCTAATTAAAATCACCAACAGAATGCATGCATGAATATGGCAAGTGCTCCAGTCATACAGCCACCAAATGAGAAACCATATGTGCTAAAAGAGTATATAGAGATGCCATTCCTCAAAGTGCCCCTTTTAATAAGGTATAGCCCTCTGTAACTCTGCTAGGTACTTAACTTTGTGAGTTTTCTGCCCTGTGTGAAAGGGGGAAGATCAGAGCTGACTGTGTTGCCTAAGCAAGAAAAAATGTCTTTATTTCCTGTGGCAAATGACTGGGCAAAAGTGAAACCAATATTGATAAGCCAAACCACAAAGTTCTGAAAAAACCCAATGACGTCCAGGGATAGTCATGACTTGGATGAAAGGTTATGGCACAATAGCCGTTATTGTAAATGTTTCTTCAGGGTGAAAGTAAATCTAATGTCCAAAGGAGAGATTCTTTGCTATGTGTCAAGCAGCAACCAAAAAATGTGTAGGTCTTTGCCCATTTTACCCAAAAGTGGTGGTAGTGCATATTGATACATGTCACCAGATCTCTAACTTCAGACCAGGAAACTAGGGAAGATAGCTGGTCCTCAACAATACTATAAGATGGTTATCTGTGTTAATGGGCTACATTGTTGTATTCTACGGCAAGTGGATCGAAGGGGCTAGGTTGTTCATACAGATGCAAGAGTGGGCATTACCATGACCCATAGGACCAGTCTTGCAAAACTGGATTCCATTTTAAGCCATTTATTACATTTGAGCTTTGAAATAAGAGCAAAGCCAGTGTTGCCTGGTGTCACATGGCTAGGGTGGCTTATCAACCTTTGTGACCACAAGATGAAAGCTTACTGGTCCTCCTGGGAAGAAGTACAGTTGTAGGGGGTGCGGTAATATCCATCGCATTGCAGCCCATGTGTCTGAACAGGCTGTCTGTCACACAAGAGGTACATAGTAAGTGGGGGGCCCGGTTATAAATATAGGATTGGAGCCCAAAAGCCTTGTTACAGCTCTTGTAGCTAAATTTTAGATTTCATACTCTGGTCTTGTCTTCTGCAGGGATTTTCTTGGTAACTTCTCTTTATCTATTTTCATTTGTTCTTAGGTTCTGGTGAGTTCTGTGTGCCCCAAGCCCAGTGGGCTATGACATCCACCCAAGTTTGCCTGGTGATGAAGCCTAAGTGTAATTATGGACATGCAGGAGTGGTTTATATTTAAATAATTGGGTTCCTCCGTCTTATTCAAAACCTTCTTATACAGAGATTAAAGCATAAATGATTCTATTAGAAAAGAAGACAGTCTGAGGACAATACCACCTTTCATTTTCTATGTTTATGCAGAATCGGACCTTTTGATAGATGTCTAAGACTATATTTTTCAAAAGATGCCTTAAATTGCTTCAATTCTGTAGACATTGACATCTGAAGTAGGTCTAATGCTCTCCAGATGTGGAACTGCTACTAAATTCCAGTCCTGATTAAGGACACAGATGGGATACCTTATTGTTCCTACTAGACATATTATGAGGGTTGGAGCTGAACAAAGCTAAAATATTCCAGTAAATAGAAGTCCATGGGTTAACTTTTTCTCAAGATTATTATATGGCAAAGCAGCCTATTCACATTGTGATCTGGATAGTGACTAACAACTGAATGACAACCAATGTGGGTACTTTCTAGAATCTTGTTTTTTCCAGAAATGGTGGCAGAGGATCATATAGGTGATGTAGTGCAACTTCTATAGACCAGATCAAGATCTTTAAAGACCATGGGCCAAATGTCCTCCATGTATTTATTTAAAAGGAGGTGGAAATACATGATAATGACACTCAAATGCTACCATGCGTGCAGGTCCATAAGTGGCAGAAGATCAGTCACTATGTCAAAATACACCATGTGTGCTGCAGGTCCCCAGGGAATTATGAAATTTTACTACAGATGTTGCATTTTTTAGGTCCATGGAGTCTTTTATTTCAAAACACAGCATGCTTCTAGGGTGGTGCTTTCTTTAGGCAATTTTCTTCCCAAGCCTTCTCTGCAGTGGAAAAAATAAAACTAAAAAACAGCACTCAAACAAAAAAGTTACAAGCTAAAAAAAAGTCACAAAGAAAGTGTAAAAGAAGCCTTATTAAAGTGCTCAAGATAAACAGAATAAACTACTCTCAGAAGACAATAGTTAACTAGTCAGAGAAATAGAAATACATGATTATCAAAGCCTATCATATGCAATACTTACTGCTAGGATGTGGCATCTAAGCCTTAAGTGTGATACTGTTTCCTAGCCAGTGCATCTATGCCCATTATGTACGAGGCTGCCTTAGTCAATTCAGCTGGATCTACCGCCCCCAACTTTTGAGTTATATCTGAGTATTTTTCCATTTCCCCATAGTATTCAAAGCCCTCACACAGGAGGACTCTTATTACGGCCTCTGTTTACCATGGTCTGATACTTCTGGCTGACACCCCAGTGCTTTACCATTTATTGTTTGGAATTGGTCCCACTGCTGTCGTCTAGTGCTATGTTTTAAGCATTAAAGGGAAACGAAATCTACATAGGATCATTGTTGCAGCCGCCGTCATAATTTCCACCACAATATATTTAAATTTGTTTCTGAAACCTGTTAATGTTTTGAGGGGTTAGCTGGCGTTCTTTTTTTCATTTATTTTTTTTACTTAAAAGAAGCAGACTGGTTGAGCAAGCGCTACTTTCCTCTCCAATTCCCTATTGCTTCTGTTTTAACACTTCTCGGTCTTCCTGGTATCCACACATAGGAAATGCCTGTTCATCTGATCACTAGACACAGCACCAGCCCATCAGTAACTAGCAGGCATTCCAAGCCATTGTGTGTCGAGACCAGGAAGCAGGGAACTGGGCAGTTGTGGAACAGTAGTGGTGGGAGAGAGTGAAGGCAAGTAAGGCTAGGTCTACACAGCATTGGACAAAAAACTCACTGAAAACCACATCCTAAAACAATTCACAAAACTGAGTTTTTGTCCAGTGCAGGTCAAAAACTGCTCAAAAACCGACAGTTTTTTGGTGCATTTCTTTTGCTGCATTTTTGGGTGCATCTTCTTTTCTTTTGCAGAGATGCACGGCATTAATTGCTGTGGATTCCTGCAAAAGAAGGCACCAAAAAACGTCTGGCAGCTTACATAGACTTCAATAGTAAATTTTCTGCCCTGTTGTTTTTTGCAACATGTTTCAAAAAAGGACTGGGAGTAGAAATGAGCAGAACGTTTTGACTATTAAGGGCCGTTCACACGGCTTATTTCGGTGCGGATCGGCGCCGTACTGTGCGCCAGATTTGCGCTGCAGTACGGCGCCAATCCGTCGCCGAAATTACGGTAATCCACCGTTCTCATAGAGAACAGTGGATTCCGTCGCTCCTGCCCGCTCGGCGAATCCGCCGGGCGGGGAGAAAGTGACCTGCACATTATCCAGGCGCAATACGCGCCGTGGATAATAAAAGTCTATGGGGCCCGGGCGGGCCCCGCCCCTTATTCATGACGGATTTGCGAGCGCAATCCGGCTCGCAATTCCGTCTTGAATAAGCCGTGTGAACACGGCCTTAAAGTCTTTGGGATCTGTTTTCATTTGGTTTTTTTTTTCAGCAGTTTCAGAAAACGAAAAATGACCGGAAATGTGTGCAGTGGAGACATAGCCAACAATGGACCCAAGCTAAAACACAACATTCAAAGTAAATTGCATGGTCTCCCCCAGAGAATACATGAACTTAAATTGAATGTTCTGTTATTGCTGCAGATTTGCCATTCAGGATCCTTTAAAACCTGAATAAGCGCTTGCTAGTTATTTTAATTTAAAGAGGTTGCATGAGCAACTGTGCCACTGTTAACCATGGGCTGATAGTATTCACTTCAGTGAGACCGAGATGCAGAACAAAATGCTGCCCTTGTGCATTAGTGATGCTGTTTCTGTAGTAAAACTATGATGCCATTTTTGTAAATCTTAAAGTTCTTTATTTTATCAGGAATAGACTCCTATCATCCATTAACATACTGTTACTGCTCATAAAATGTGGAAGTGCTCGGTCATGAAGCATCAAGATTTTGGATTTATTTACTTTCTAGATGATCTGTGATGTCATCATATGAAGTGCAGCGATGTCATCACATAGCAAACCTTTCCAGTCCTTCTTCCACATTTTGCATTGCTGCTTGAATGAAAAACAGATGTGATTTAAGAATTCCTGAGTGAACACAGCAGATTATTTTCCAGACTTTATACCCCCTTTGACTATTTGGAAATTAAATCACAACGATGGGAGTTGAAGGCTACCAGCTCTCACGCAAGATTGACTGTTTTAGTGGCATATGTGAGTGGCGTGCATTTGATGTAGTGGAAGAATAAATTGGTTGACCTATAGAGCTATGTATCTCTATACTGTTGTTTAACAAAATATTGTCTATCTACTATATACTGTATAGTGTGTCAATTCTAACTGCGGCAAAAGCTGTAAGTAATCAGAGGTTAACTGATGTCTGTGGGGGTAAGAGTAATGCAGGGTTTTTGGAAAGATTCCTGGTGATGATGTAACCTCCAGCACGCTCCAGAATAGACGCTACTAAATATTTGGAGAATCCCTTGTGTCACGATCTCAAAAACCTCAGACATTTCAATGGTAGCTCATAAAGTTGTCTTAAGAATGTCATGGAGACTGCCTTCTTGTAAACGAAACAGCCTGGACAAATCTTAGCCGCCGAAGGTTCCATTAAACCATCATATAATTGACAGACATTTAGTGACCTTTCCTGTGTAATTTGTACGTTCGCTCCTTGGATCTACAGTTGAAACCAGAAGTTTACATACATTATATAAAAAGACATATCTGCATGTTTTTCTCACTATCTGACATGAAATCAGAATAAATCTTACCCGTTTTAGGTCGATTAGGATTACCAAAATTATATTCGCCAAGTACCAGAATAATGAGAGAGAACATTTACAAGGCATTTTTATTACTTTCTGTAAAGTCAAAAGTTAGTATTTGGTAGCATTGCGCTTAAACTAGATGACTTGGGTCGAACATTTTGGATTTCCTTCCACAAGCTTCTCACAATAGTTGGTAGGAATTTTGGCCCATTCCTCCTGACAGAACTGATGTAACTGAGCCATGTTTGTAGGTCATCTTGCTCGCACCTGCCTTTTCAGCTTTGCCCATACATTTTCAATAGGATTGAGATCGGGGGCTTTGTGATGGCCACTCCAAAACATTGACTTGGTTATCGTTAAGCCACTTTGTAACCATTTTGGCAGTATGCTTCACGCATTGTCCATTCAGAAGACCCATTTCCGCCCAAGCTTTAACTTCCTGGCTGATGTTTTGAGATGTTGCTTCAGTATTTCCACATGATCCTCTTTCCCCATGATGTCATTTATTTTGTGAAGTGCACCACTCTCTCTTGCAGCAAAACAACCCTATAACATGATGCTTCCATTCCTGTGTTTCACAGTTGGGATGGTGTTCTTAGGCTTCCAAGCTTATCCCTTTTTTCCTCAAAACGTAACGATGGTCATTATAGCCAAACAGTTAAATTTTACTATCTTTAGACCACAGGACATGTCTCCAAAAAATGTAGTTCTTTGTTCCTGTGTGCATTTGCAAACATTAATCTGGCTTTTATACAGTGGGGAAAAAAAAGTATTTAGTCAGCCACCAATTGTGAAAGTTCTCCCACTTAAAAAGATGAGAGACCTCAACTATGAAAAAAAGCAGAAAATCACATTTTGGAAATCATTTATTTGCAAAATATGATGGAAAATAAGTATTTTGGTCAATAACAAAAGTTCATCTCAATACTTTGATATATATCCTTTGTTGCCAATGACAGAGGTCAAATGTTTTCTGTAAGTCTTCACAAGGTTGGCACACACTGTTGCTGGTATGTTGGCTAATTCCTCCATGCAGATCTCCTCTAGAGCAGTGATGTTTTGGGGCTGTTGCTGTCCAACAAGGACTTTCAACTCCCTCCAAAGGTTTTCTATGGGGTTGAGATCTGGACACTGGCTAGGCCCTCCAGGACCTTGAAATGCTTCTTACGAAGCCACTCCTTCGTTGCCATGGCGGTGTGCTTGGGATTCTTGTCCTGCTGAAAAACCCAGCCATGTTTCATCTTCAATGTTCTTGCTGATGAAAGGAAGTTGCTCTCAAAATCTCACAATACATTGACTCATTCATTATTTCATGTACAAGGATCAGTTGTCCTGGCCCCTTTGCAGAAAAACGGCCCAAAAGCATGATGTTGCCACCCCCATGCTTCACAGTAGGTATGGTGTTCTTTGGATGCAACTCCGCATTCTCTCTCCTCCAAATACAACGAGTTGTATTTCTACCAAACCGTTCTACTTTGGTTTCATCTGACCACATGATATTCTCCCAATACTCTTCTGAATCATCCAAATGCTCTCTAGTAAACTGTAGACGGGCCCAGACATGTACTGGCTTAAGCAGGGGGACACGTCTGGCACTGCAAGATCTGAGTCCCTGGCAGCGTAGTGTGTTACTGATGGTAGCCTTTGTTACGTTGGTCCCAGCTCTCTGCAGGTCATTCACTAGGCCCCCCCCATGTGGTTATGAGATTTTTGCTCACCGTTCTTGTGATCATTTTGACTCCTTGGGGTGAGATCTTGCGAGGAGTCCCAGACCGAGGGAGATTATCAGTGGTCTTGTATGTCTTCCATTTTCTAATTATTGCTCCCACAGTTGATTTTTTTCACACCAAGCTGATTGCCTATTGCAGATTCAGTCTTCCCAGCCTGGTGCAGGGCTACAATTTTGTTTCTGGTGTCCTTCTACAGCTCTTTGGTCTTCACCATAGTGGAGTTTGGAGTTTGACTGTTTGAGGTTGTGGACAGGATTCTTTTTATACTGAGAAGTTCAAACAGGTCCCATTACTACAGGTAATGAGTGGAGGACAGGAGAGCATCTTAAAGAAGTTATAGGTCTGTGAGAGCCAGAAATCTTGCTTGTTTATAGGTGACCAAATACTTATTTTCCACCATAATGTACAAATTCTTTCTAAATCAGACAAAGTGATTTTCTGAATTTGTTTTCTCATTTTGCACAATTTGTGGCTGACTAAATACTTTTTTTCCTCACTTTATGTATCTTTTGAAGTAATGGCTTCTTCCTGGCAGAGTGGCCTTTCAGCCCATGTTGATACAGTACTTGTTTCACTGTGGAGAATGACACAATCTTACCAGCTTCCGGCAGTATCTTCACAAGGTCTTTTGCATTTATTCTTGAGTTGATATGCATGTCGGACCAATGTATGTTCATCTCCGAGACACACAACCTGTCTCCTTCCTGAGTGGTATGATGGCTGGACATTCCTATCTTGTTTGTACTTGCGTACAGATGAACAAGGCACCTTCAGGTATCTGGAAATTGCACCAAAGGTTGATCCACAATTTTCTCTTCCTGATCTCTTGGCTAATTTCTTTAGTCTTTCCTATGATGTTACACACAGACATAGTAATCCTAGTGTATGTAAACTTTTGATTTTGCAGAAAGTAATAAAAATGCCTTAAAATTCTCTCTCTCATTATTGGGATTTGTCAAAGAGAAATAATTATGGTTCCTAATTGACCTAAAACAGGTAAGGTTTATTCTGATTTTCCAGTCAGTGAGAAAAACATGCATATGTGTCTTTTTATATAGTGTTTGTAACCTTCTGCTTTCAACTGTATGGAGATTTGGCTAATTGTGTGTTTTGTTTTTGTTTGTTTTTTTAATGTATTTTTTTGGTTACTTTCAAAGGTGAGGATCATTTTTCTGTGGACAATTGGAATGGGAAGCCGAGACGAAGCCCTCTGCAAGCATTGTACGACAGCGAACAGGTGTGTAGATGCTCCTTGACCACTCAATACCACGTCCATCTTTTAAGGTTATCTTTTCATCATTGATACTAACAGCTGTTTCTTGGGGTGACCACAAAGCAAAAGTTAAATGTTGCTTCTGTAGTTGAGAAGGGTTAGTCATCTTTATATGAAGGCTCTATTTTTCACGGTGGAGCAACCTGAAGCTCCTGAACTCTTAGGGAAAATCTATTATGGGGCACACCACTATAATGAGTCATTTATAGTCTTAATCTCCTTACATGGGACACAGGGATATTTTAGGCCCTTTCCAGGTGTGACTGCAACTGCAGCACTGCCTTAAGTAGTTCCCCTGATTTTCTCATTGCCTATCAGTGTAGGATGACATGGGTTTCTCTTTCCAAGAATCCCATAGTCAGAGGCTGCACTACATTGCATGCAGCCTTGTCTCTGATCTTTTATGACCAACATGCCAGTTTAGTGCATTTTTAAGTAAAATTTCACATTGGGTGTTTGCCAAATCTAAGTTATAAACTTTTTAACTAAATTACAGTGATTGTATTGGACACTTGACTATTTTAGGGACAAAAACAGAATATTTTCTACCTGGCCTAATTCTTGTTCCTTTACTAGTCCTGGAAAGATGCCTTTGACATCTTGCCACTTACATAAATTCTCTGTTTTCTGCTGAACAAGGTTTCAAAATTCATGTTTTTAAGGCCACATCCTATTACATTTTTCTATTTTGGTAGAAAACTTTGATATTGATGGGATATGACTAATATTTAGTAAATTGGAGGTTATTGCCCTGGTCTTTAATGTCTTTTTGTTTTTCAACCTTAGTTTGAGCCTTCATCAATCCAAGCTAAACACCAAAAGCGTCGGGAGCTGCTGGCCAGCGCCTGCAAGACCTACACTCGAAAACGTCGTGTCCTCACTGCTGATGACCTTAAGCATCTGATTGTGGATGACACTCATGGGTTGCTGTATTGTTATGTGCCTAAAGTGGCATGCACCAACTGGAAGAGAGTTATGATGGTTCTTACTGGCCAGGGAAAGTATAAGGACCCTATACACATTCCAGCAAATGAGGCACACGTTCCAACTAACCTTCGCACCCTTTCAGAGTTCAGCACCTCTGAGATAAATTACCGGCTCCGGAACTACCTCAAGTTCATCTTTGTGAGGGAGCCTTTTGAGAGGCTGGTCTCTGCCTACAGGAACAAATTTACTCGCACCTACAACACAGCCTTTCACAAGCGATATGGCACCAAGATAATAGAGCGTCATCGCAGAGACCCATCTCTTGAAGCACTTGAACATGGAGATGATGTCACATTTGAGGAATTTCTATATTACTTGGTAGACCCCCAAACACAACGAGAAGAGCCATTCAATGAGCACTGGGAGCGGGTTCATTCCTTATGCCACCCATGTATTGTCCAGTATGACATAGTAGGTAAATATGAGACTCTAGACGAGGATGCCAACTACCTCCTGCAGCTGATAGGGGTAGGAGATTCTATTAAGTTCCCATCTTCTTCCAAAACCACACGAACCACCGATGGCATGGCAGCCGAGTTCTTCAAGGGCATCAATCGCTTCTACCAACGGCGTCTCTTCAACCTCTACAAGATGGACTTTTTGCTCTTCAATTACAGTATTCCACATTACTTGCAGATACATTGAGTGTGGGGCGAGGAGGAGGGTGCAGGGGCCTGGTGCTCTCTTGCATTTTTCCAGTGGAGCGAAACCCTACAATGGAGCCAAATTTTATTTATTGCAATGTGAACTTTTTCAACAAGTGTTTTGTGCCTTGGCTGTGAATGCAGAAAATGCAGTGCCAGTGCTATATATTTTTCTAGTGAATCTTTAATAGACCGGACTTGAATACTGTAGTGTTAGGTACTCATGCTAGTCGTCGTCTTCATCGGCAAGAAAAGGCTGCAGGAATCAGCCATTTTGCTTAAGTACTGCATCTGCCGAGGCTGCTTGAGCGCTTATCAGTATGAAATACATTCACAAGTTGTAAGCTGAATTTGATGGGATGCCACAATAGTGTTAAGACTGTCAAATTATTTTTCACTGTGGATGTATTCCTAAATGTGTTTAATTAAATGTTATCATTGGCTTTTTTTTTAGTTTCATCACCATAACATGTTTGGGTTTATTGTTATTGCTTATTTTTTCCTAACTTTTTTTCCATTCAGACTATTTTCTGTCCAGTGTCTCTAAAGGGAATGTGCCATCAGAATATGACCTATTTTTCATATGAAGCTTTTATGTCAAACACTTAAGGATTTTTGTTTTTAATTTCCACATCACCTATTTAAATAAATATCACAGATTACAGTGAAAAGTAACATCTACTGCAAATGTTTTATGTCGGTATGGAGAAAATGCTGCAAAAAGCAGTTAACATATTTTTCGGACGCATCTTAGAGTCCGAATGCACTCTCAGGCCAGCAGGTGGCTAGAGAGGGGTTGTTGCTGCAGGAAGCCAGAGGTGGCGTTTGAAGGGTTAGGCCCTGCAGGCTTTCTACAGAATCGCCTCTCTCCAGCCTCCTGGTAGCCCAAAATAGTACTGGTCAGCGGCTGTTCACTGCAGTCGGTAGCCGCCGTTAACACTAGACGCTGTGGTGTCTTGATGAAGGAGGAGCGGTACTTCCAATAACACCCCCCTACCTGCACTGTAATTGCAGAGAGGCGATCGGTTATCATGGCAGGCTTCCGCAGTTGACATGTATGTTCATTTATTATACCCTGCCATAGACAGTGTAATAGGTAATGAATGAAAATCCTATGTACAGCAATACAATAGTACTGCTGTATATAGGACAAGGCATTGTGCCTCCTAATGGTTAAGTACCATTAGTATTAAAGTAAAAAAAAAATTGAAAGTTTAAATCACCGCTTACACATAATTGGTATTGCCAAGTCCCATAAAAGTCCAATCTATTAAAATAACATCATTTATGCCATACAGTGTATACCATAGAAGAAAAATATTCCAAAACGCCAACTTTGTTTGTTTTTGTCATTTCCTATCCTCAAAAATTGGAATAAAAACTGATCAAAAAGTTGCATATACCCCAAAATGGTAGCAATGAAAACGACACTTTAGCCCAACTTTTTGCTTCAATTTTTTTCCCCTATTTTCCCCCTCTAAAACCTAGTTGCGTCTTAGGGTCCAGTGCATCTTATAGTCTAAAAAATACCGTAATAGTTTTAATTTTATTAATGAATAAAAATAAAATGAAGGTACAAAGGAGAAATCTAAATCAAATCAATATTTGGTATGACCACCCTTTACCTTGGAGTCCTGGAAGTGATAATATGGCCCATACAGAGCCCTGATCTCCAAATCATCCAGTCTCTCTAGGATTACATGAAGCAGCAGAATGATTTGTGTAAGCCTACATCCACAGAAGATCTGCAGTTACTCGAAGATATTTGGAGCAATCTCCCTGCCAAGTTCCCTCAAAAACTGTATGCAAGTGGAGAATTGATGCTTATTTGAAGGCACTCACTTGGAATTATTTTTAATTGATAAAAATTAAACTATTAATGCTTCTATTTTTTTTACCTGGCAGCAATGTTTCCACACTTAAAACTTTTGTACAGTACTGTGTATATATAGACATCACAATTGACAATAAGTGTTGTCATTACTTACATCCTCCTCCTATACACAGACTTCTACATAGGTCACGGAGCATGCCCTCAACAGTCTGCCATAGTAGTTAATGAGCATGCTCCAAAATATAGGTTATTATTCATATGGCTAATGTTGGCATATCTCTGAATCCAATTCACAGCCACTCTAACAAGATCACCTGTACCTCACAAGTATCTTCTTTTCTGGTTGGTGTCACGCTTCCCCCCCCCCACCCCTTTCCCCCCCAATCAGGTCAGACTATCGTGATGACTGCTCCTGAGCACTGCATAGTTTGCTTCTAAGACCTCTTTGGTTCTTGCTGCCAGAGCCAACTCCAGCCTTGATGCCAACATAAATAGATTTAGACCCCATAGTTTTTTTTTTTTTTCCTTCTTCTTTTTCAATCGGCAAGTCTCTATTTGATTAAGATCAAAGTTGGTAATACTTACCCTCCTCACTCCTGAGCTCATCCTTATGTGCAGACCCTGCCACACGGAGTCCTGATGGTGACCGCACACTACATGTGGCCCATGTTTCGTTAAAGCAGGCATCCTCAAACTGCGGCCCTCCAGCTGTTGGGAAACTAAAACTCCCATCATGCATTTATATTATCTAAAACAGTGGGAATGATGGGAGTTGTAGTTTCCCAACAGCAGGAGGGCCACAGTTTGAGGAAGCCTGCGTTAAAGCATTTGTAGCTGTGGAGTAGGGCAGTTAGGGACCTAGCAGAAAATAAAGACTGCTGTTGAAGCAGAATAGTCAACCAATATCCCTGGTGATCTAAGCCAGAGAAGGAATTAAACGGGTTGTATAATTTCATTAAATGGCCTTCAGAATAAGGGGACAGTGAAAACAAGCAACTTTGTAAGTGGATGTCATTTGCAAAGCTGTCTTGTTTTCACTGTCTCCCCTTATCTTCGTTTTGTGTAAACACAGTTCCCCAGTGCTTCTGCAATCAGAAAACCCCAGAATTGTGCCTAATGCTCCTGCGTGTAAAGGGCTGGCAACAATTTCACTGTACACAGCTAGCAGCTCCTCATTTACAATCAGAAAACAGCAGAATTGTGCCTCGGTGCCTTAATGCTCCTGCATAGAAGGGAGACGGATCTGTGCTCTGGAGGAGTTCATAGAAGACTGGATTCAACTGTAACAAACCTCCAGCTGTGAGAGAAGAGATCAGTGCTCAGCGTTCATAGAAGGCTGTCTAGACTGAATGCAGGCCTATGGTATGTAAACAGCTCTTACAAAATAAGACTGCATAGGGAGAGGACAGTGACATGTGGACTCAGAGAGGGGGGGGGAACACCACTTTGGACTTATGGGGGGGGGGGCGGGGGGGGGGGGGGGGGGGGATGGCGAGATGAAAGGGGAGGGGGATATAGTCATACTTATAGTGTAACCAGTGAGGGGGAGAAGATGTCCCCATTCTAAAACAACTTCAGTACAGCCTCTCAACATACATCCCCTTTAAGCATTATATGGTTTTTATCCATTTAAATTATTCAGGCGGCTAATTCTCTTTAACTGTATTTTTATCGCATAATAAAAGAAAAATAATAAGTTTTTAAAATAATAGTGTGAATCACATAGAAAATATTACATCCATCTGATTTGCATAAAACAACTTCAGCTAGTCAATGTTATCAGCTTCTAAGTATAAAATAATGTTTTATATAAATAACAATATGATATTGAAAATGCAGCAAACTTGGTGTAAAACAGACAAGGATAGAAACGAAAGGGAGAGAAGGGACTATCCCATCTGGAGCACATCTAGGTATGTTCAGGGAGTTTCACTCCTAATAACATATTCATCCTACTGGGACCAAACATTTCTAGTTTATTGTTAAGCATAGCTGTTAAAGGGGTTGTCTCGCTACAAAGAATAGCTTTCAAATTGTAGGGAACACAAAATAAAGACCTTTTCCAAATATTTCTTTGTTCCTCTGTTTTCCCTAAGGAGATACAAGTGAATTTATGACCTCCTGGTATTTCAGTTCCCTCAGTAACTGACCTGTAAACAATTCTCCCCTGCTGTTTGTTCAATGAGATAACATGAATGGGGTCATCACACAGGTCTTGGCAGTGTCCTGTGCTGCTCAGCAGTAAAAAGTTTGATTTATGTAAAAATAACAGAACTGTAATTAGGGTTTTGTTTTGGGGATCGGGATAAGAAGTCTGTTAGTATTTTGAGAAGCTAATCTGATCTAATTAGCATCTGAAAGCACAGCAGGGCACAGAGCTGTACAAGCATGGAGTTTATGCAAATGAGTCAATCTGAACCAGAAAGTGACAGAGTATTTCATTCATGCATTCCCTGAAACTCTGAAGGGAGACAACTCCTTTAAGTATTCAATCCTCCTCATCTCCCTCACTCTGTTACATATCTCATGTGACAAAGGAATTACAGTATTTTTCCAATATCTGTCAATTAGTCATTTGACCACAGTCTGAATATGTAACCTGAATTGTCTCGAGGTTTTACTATTTCAGGTTGACGTCAGATTCAATAAAAACAGAGATGGATCGAGCGAGGCATGTGCTTGTACTACTTCTTTTAACAAATCCTGTACAGTTTTCCAAAAGGTTTGTATTAGCGCACATTCTCAGAATATGTGGAAGAGGTGCCCCCCTCTTAAATGACATCTCCAGCATCACTTACACGTGAAGCTAGTTTGTTGAACTAGGTGTCTAGTGCAGGCATCCTCAAACTACGGCCCTCCAGCTGTTGGGAAACTACAACTCCCATCGTTCCCACTGTTATAGATGATATAAATGCAAGATGGGAGTTGTAGTTTCCCAACAGCTGGAGGGCCGTAGTTTGAGGATGCCTGGTCTAGTGTGTTATTCAACCCCTCCAGACTTTAAACTCTCAATGAAATTATCATAAAGATCAGTGTAGGGAAGGGGAAGGCAAGCAGAGAACCAGGGCCATCTTATCTATTGGGCACACTAGGCAGTTTTTTGGGGGCCTCACAAGCATAGTGGCCCCAGGTGGTGAATGTATGTCTAGGATGTGTTCCCTGGGTTGGTGCTGCTTATTTAAAGAGGTTTTGTCAGGACGTGCCTTATCTGCTAAGAAGCAATTGTAAACAAGCCACGCTGAGCGAGCTAAGAGAGAGAGAGACACACAGCCAGAGCACAGAGCTGCATAAGGGATCGTGTGAAATGTTCACTCAAATAATCAAACTACAACTAGTGGATTCTGTATACAAAAGACAACACCTTTTCTCCACAGCAGCTTGAAAGCTTCTTCATGTTCTCGGTCATCACATAAAGCAGGGATCTACTCAGATAATCACACTACAACTAGTGGATTCTGTATACAAAAGACAACATATTTCTACCCAGTGCCTTGAAAGCTTCTTCAGTTCCCTTTCATCAGATAAGAAGTGTTCTCTGCCCAAGCCTGGCCAACAGCTCTTGTCAGGCCGTATCTAATAGAAGCTTTTAAGTAACTAAGGGCAGGTAAGGCAGCCTGTAGCTCTCTCAGACTGCAATTTTTGTAATCACATATATTTAGAAAAGTGATTAAATGCCCATTTTGGAGGATCCCACGTCAACATTACATCGTGGCAAAACCCCTTTAACTATTCCTGTGTTCTTAGGATGTGAAAACATTGTTCTCCCAATTAGTCTTGTAGGCTGTCTACAAGATGTCAGCGGGTTTTGTTCTGGTGGGGGTTGATGTTTTGGGTGTCTTTGGTTGTGTGCGGCATTTTGGGGGGGGGAAAATGTTGGGAGGGCCCCTGGTGAGTTGTTGTATTTGAAAAGGGCCCATGCATTTTTTCCCTTTTCTATCCCACAAATAATTTTTAGGAGGCCCTTTAACACATTATATGGTACCCTTAAGAAATACAACTTGTCCCACAAAAAACAAGAAATCTCACAGCTGGGTTCGCGGAAAAATAAAAAAGTTATGGCTCTTGAAAGATGAGGATAAAAAAATAAATAAAAATGGCATGGTCTTTTGAGTTTCTTTCACCTGGATTGAAAATCAATGCTAGTTTGGGCATTTTGTCGCTCTGAAATTTCAATAAATAACCCCCAAGGGCATTGATTTGGAGAGTAATGTTCTTTTTTATTTAAAAGTATACAGTCACAATCTGTTAGGGGACTTTGTTACTATTCAGTACCTGCAGTGGGGGTGTGTGTGAAAACCTCTGATTAATCATGAGTTATACTCTTTATTTGACACTCACATTTGTGGATCCCATAATAATTGCATTATACTTTAGTTACTTATCTTTTCCAGATCATATTTATAGCATATTTATTACCACTAGTTCTGTAAACCTGCACATTGTTATTTTGATCTTCATGAGGAGTATCGGAAAAAGCACCACTTTGGTAAACAGGGGCAGTGAGTGGAGAATAAGTCTCCATTGAGGTGGAAACAGTCACTGCTGTTCTCCTGTGTGCAGTGTGGTTCAGTCTATGTTTACCTGCTGGCAATCATCCTGCCTATAACAAGCCCATTATCCCCCAGTGGATTCATCTTACAGCAGAAAAAAATAACTCAGCTATCTACACAAGGTCAAAACCTACAGCTGGAGAAAAGGGATTCCCTGAAGAGTAACCCTTTCACTACGTTTTTACAGTCATTAAAACAGTACTGCGTTTTATAGAAAAAAGTTTTGTGAGCTTTCTTTATTATGTTGAAAAAGGCCAAGACCCTATTTTCTTTTAGAAAAAATTTTTATTTGGTATTGTCATTCCTGAAAAAAGAAAATAATAAAACAATATCCTTCTTATGGATGACATTTCTACTTAATACTGCCCCTTTATGTAGAAGAATAGAAGTATAATAATACTCCCCTCCATAGGAAAAAGATTAAAAAACTTTTAAAAAAATTTTGTAATAGATTTTAAAAATCCCATTACTATTGCCTCTAAGAAAAAGACTATAACTACTATAATACTGCCCCCTTTGAAAACCCAAAAATTAAAATACTAAAAATACTGTCCATATGTCCCAATTTTTTATAAAAATATAATATGCCCCCATGTAAAGAATATAATTTTCTATAAAAATGTTTTTCTATGTACTTTTTTTTAAAAACTACTTTTAATTTACTGTCCCTATGTAAAAGGGAATAAAAACTATTTTAAAATTACGCCCTTTTTTACAAAGAAAAAAAATTTAAAATTTTAATCCCCCCTTTGTACAGGTGTAAACCCCTGATACGCGCGTAAAAGCCCCCGGGGCCCCATTAAATTTCCTTTTACTCGGGGCGCTTTTTGGGCCGCAAGAAATTTTGAAAGGGTCACTTATCTCCCTTTTTTTACAATCATATTGTAAAAGGCGGTTAGAGGAGGCTAACCCAAAAATTTTTTCCTATGAGAATTAGGGTTTACTTTTAAATTTGGGCGTAAAACCCCCATGTGAAACATCCCCAAAGGACTAAAGGGGAATGAAAGTACAAAAACTATGGACAAGAATATAACTACTCTATAACTGCCTCCAATGTTGAAGGAAAGCATTCTGTCTATATGCACAACTATATGCTTTCAATGTCAGGAAAAAAAACGTTATAGTTTTAGGGAACAAAAAACAAAAATTTACTTCAAAATGCCACCTATGAAAAAAAAAACAAAAATTTAAAGTAAAAACTTTTGGCCTATATATATAAAAAAAAAATCTACAAAAAGGGGTTTTTAAAAACTTAGGGAAAAGAATAACAGTATGTTAAATGAATATACCTTTAATTACATGAACTCCCCGTAGTGCAAGATAAACTTCTAAAATTTGGGCCCCTATAAATGTAAATAAATATATTCATATATAATAAATTTAGGGAATTTTAATGAATATAGTTTTATAATACTCCCCTTTTATGTACAAGAATATAATTTACTGTGATACTCCCCCTATGTACAAAAAACATAACTGTAGGGGAAAAAAATTTCCCTTTTTATTTTTACCCCATACTTCCTTGTGCATGCTGTCCATTTTTATACAAATTCATTTTTCAAATAAAATCACAATTGATTTACTAAATCGATATTTCTGTCCCAACATTGCTCATAGACCACATTTTGCAATCTTGTTGCATGGTGCTGGGTGTTAGTAGGGCAGTGCGGGGGTGTACGTCAAATGCGGGTATGATTAGGGGAAGGAAATGTGTTGTTTCCCTTCCACTATAACGTTCCGCTAGCAGATACCTCAAATCCAGAGTGCTCTGCCAAACATGTGACTCTATGAACCTGTATCCAGCTGTATCTCACAGTACTCTAAAAACACTAGACTGACAAAAAAACCACCAGTTTATAATAAATGTGCATTATCAGCTACATATGCTAACCAGATATTGTGGTGCTTTATTATTGAATTTCTGCCAAATCAGCATTTTCCACTTCAATGTCAATGTTTTTTTTTCTTCCGTTCCTTGTAAATTCTACATAAGCTGCTTATTACTTAAACAGTTGAGCCACATTATTAAGACCACTTCCCCCTTTCGACAGTAACTCATAAAGGCATGTCATGTTGTGGGTATAAAAAGTGTTTGATAGGCTGTCTGCAAACTTATCCCTCATTGCTGTGATGGAAAAAAAAGGGCGATTTATTAGACTTTCAAAATGGAATGACTTTTGGCTTTTGGGCCAAGGGTGGTAGTTTTTTTTAAACTGTGTAGTTTCCGGAGGCAGGGTGTAATAGGAGAGCTGTAATTGCACACTATTCCGCAATATATTAGTATTGCAGAATACTGTACAAGTGATCATGCAACCTGGAGGTCAAGTACCCTAGGAACACTACAGTATAGTACAGTAGAGTTCAAAGCACCCCCTTTTCCCATTTTACAAATTAAAAAAAAAATTAAACATAATCGGTGTCACCACATCTGTAAAGGACTGAGCTATTAACATATAAATGTATTTATCTTGCATGCTGAAAGATATATAAATATATATTTATTAATGATTATGACTGTATTAATGCACTTTTTAGATACTTTTTCTTGTAGCACCTTCAGTGCCTTTTGCCTGCAGCCAATTAGAGAGGAGGATACCAGGGGATCCTGGGAAGAAGAGAGGGCAGCAGACATATAAGGAACCTCTTATCTTAGGATAGTTCACTTCTAAGTTAGTTCTGGTTCTGTTAAAGTAGTTAAGGTAGTGGTAGCTTGGCTAGAAGAGATCCAGTTACACTTGGCGTTAGAGTGAAAGGATACATCAGAAAATCTGAGCCTGGGGTATGATGCGGCTATGTGTACCTGTACCACCGATAGAGAGCAATGACTTTTGTAACTAAAGATTTGTACTTTGAGTAAAGCCTACCGCGACCCACTAAGCTGCAGTGTTTATATGGTTGTTTCTCTGCCAGCGCACTACATATCCTGACACCACTAGTAGGCCCAATATCAATCATATATCTTACAGCTTGGTGTACCTGCCTCTAACTCTGCAGTACAGCACCTTACAGCAACATAAATATTACCACCATACAGCAGATGCTCTGGAGACAATTAAAGGGCTTGTCTCACTATGTTGTTTCACAGAGAGACCAGCAACTTTAGATTCATGGTTCCTGTTTCGTCCTGGTTAGGCTGTGGGTGGTTCTATAGCAGTGATTAGCATATCAGCTCTGTATTCCCAGCTCTTCCAATTGCACTGACATTGAGAGCAGGAGATGTAATCTATAGTGCAAAGGGCTTCACAGCTCAAATTAAACCGTTAAAAGTTTGGTCTAGTTAACAAACTTTGTTCTCAGGCTGCATTCTATCCATCGGTGACGTCACTTCCTGCTATCAGATAAGACAAAGACCAAAAAGAGAAGAGGAGAGTAGGATGGTAAGCAGAGGAACCTCTGTTCACTCTGAGCTGATAAAATCTCTCTCATCTCCTGATCAGGAAAAAATCAAGAGACATGTATGTGGAAAAAGTCTTGCTTTAACATACCCTACATGTTGAAAGCTAATCTTTGTAGTGACACAACCTCTTTAAATACAGTGACTTACTAGTGGTGTCTTCTGAATGCTGTTCACTAATTCTTTCTTTTACATCCAAAGCAAACCCCCATGAAGACTTCTTACATCTATGACTTGTCTACACAGTTGGCTGCCGAGCAATCTTTGCCTCCTCTCTTTTCCAGCACCCACTCTAACTTTTCCACAACTACACCAAATCTGTATCTGTTACTGCCACATTTGTATCTATTACTGTAATTGATGTTTTGAACAGTGTCCCTTAACGCTGTACGTCAGATATAATGGTGTGACAACTACATGAAAAAGTGACACATATTGCCAGATGGATTGTACCCCTAAAAACAATAGTGCCACATATATCAGTTGTGGCCCGTGCAATGATAAGTGCACTACACACTCCATACTCCTCAGTACTCATTCAAGCTGACTTCTGTAATTATTTTATTGAAATTTAAAAATATATCAATAAATACAAAACTTCACCAGAAAAATACAAAAACATAATACACAAAACAATGCACCTTATCACAACTTAACATTCACGACCAACATTCACTCCCCCACAAAAACCAACTATATACAATATTTACAACTACTTAAAAATACACACAATTATAATTTTTCCTAAATCAAGATGTCCTGGCCTGGCTGCATTTTTTCTACACCACAAACAAACAAACAAGTTACAAGAAAACAACCCAACATCAGCGCACCATCACAAAACTTTTTTTTTATGTATATACTGTATACATTTTTTGGCCCTGAACTGATCCCGCATCCCCCGCTCCCAGTACATGTTAACGGATGTCCATGAATCAGTCCAGGATTTTTTTGTTTTGCACTAAATGTCCCAAAGTCCGGTAAACCCCAATATCTCATGGAACCTTTCCCCCTTTTCCCACCACCCAACCTAACTATAAAGCCCAATCCCCAACAAATATATAATGTACAACATATACAATCTATACAAACTATCAGAACAATATATACAATATCTGTAAATAAGAAAACAAACACGTAGTCAGGCTTTTCAGCCACACAACCACGAAAGCTCAAGTTTGCCATCTGCAAGCCCTACATCCTCATACAGTCACCAAAACAAAACAAAAATCTGACACCAGGAAGGGAGACGATCTGGACCTTCTCAGGGACCCCATACTATCAATCAGTCCTGACACACTCTTAGGCTATGTTCACACGGCTTATTTCGGGACGTATTTACGGACGTATTTACGTCCGCAAATACGTCCCGAAATACGTTTCAAATAATGAACAATTAGATTAGCATTGATTCCAATGTAAAATACGCCTCGTCATTCACACGAGGCGTATTTTCGTGGCGTATTTGCGGGCGTAAATACGTCCGTAAATACGATCGTAAAATTAAGTCCCCTGTCACTTATTGAGGCGTATTTTGCAATGTAAATCCCCATAATAAAGAATGGGGAATGTATTTACGATGCAAAATACGTGACACACTTTGTGACACGTATTTGAAATGTATTTCGGGACGTATTTGCGGACGTAAATACGTCCGTAATACGCCCCGAAATAAGCCATGTGAACATAGCCTTACTATTCACTGACATCTTGCATTTTCTGTAAGGTGAGCGGTACTTCCCTTAATCCCTCTCAAAAACCAAAGATGCGTGTCTATTGTACTGACACCTCATGAGAATTTGGACACCCTCAGATACTCATACTTACTACTGTACAGATCCAGCAATGGTACCTGGCTCTGAAATAAATCTTCAAAGGACTGTCTTATCGCCGCTTCTTCCAAGAGAGACAAATTGAGCCTCCAGCAGCCATTTTCCCATGCGGTGGTCTCTGAAACATTCAGAGAAAACAAAATTAAACAGTGGTCGGAGAACTCCACCTCTACAGTGGGACACTGCTGAAGAGATGGTTTCCTCCTTCAAATAAAACCTGTTTATCCTAGACCTACAACTACCCTTATGATAGGTGAACCTCGCGTGGCCTGGGATGTGCCGGATGTGGACCCACCAGGAGAACCTTATTAGCTATGCTATTCAGCGCGACACTGTCGTAAGTTAGCTTCTCTCAAGAACAGGCTCGGACTGGGCCGCCGGGGGACCGGGGAATCCCCTGATGGGCCCCGAGCTGCTGCGGGCCCCGGAGGCAGTGCCGTCGCACCCCGGGTCCCGTCCGGGGCATCCGGTCCTGAACGCCCGGACCCGCGTCCCGAGCGCCCAGAAGACGGCCGGGAGTCGGGGACTAACGTCCCCGATTCCCGAGGCTGCGCGGTGCCAGCGGTGCCCTGCGCCACTAGCGCTGCGCTCCGCTGATCTCCCCGGCAGGCTGAACGCATTAGGCCTTCAGCGTGCCGGGCGCCGGCCCCTACTGCTGACGTAGGCGGCGTGGTGACGTCACTTCACCGCGCCGCCTATGCAGGGCGCCAGTACGGAGCCGGCGGAGAGCGCCCGGGACTGGCCCGGAGCGCGAGCCGGAGCGGGAGCCGGAGACAGGTACGTGATTGAGTGTTTTATGTGTTGTTGTTTTTTGTAAACTACCTACAGGGGGGCTCTGGCTACTATGGGGGAGGGGGGGCTCTGGCTACTATGGGGAGGGGGGCTCTGGCTACTATGGGGGGGGACACTGGCTAAGGGGGGCTCTGGCTACTATGGGGTAGGGGGGGGGGACACTGGCTAAGGGGGCTCTGGCTACTATGGGGGGGACATAGGCTAAGGGGGCTAAGGCAACTTTGGGGGGGACACTGGCTAAGGGGGGCCCTGGCTACTATGGGGGGGACACTGGCTAAGGGGGGGGGGGGGACACTGGCTAAGGGGGGCCCTGGCTACTATGGGGGGGACACTGGCTAAGGGGGGCTCTGGCTACTATGGGGGGGACACTGGCTAAGGGGGGCTCTGGCTACTATGGGGGGGACACTGGCTAAGGGGGGCCCTGGCTACTATGGGGGGACACTGGCTAAGGGGGGCTCTGGCTACTATGGGGGGACACTGGCTAAGGGGGACTGGCTAAGGGGGCCCTGGCTACTATGGGGGGACACTGGCTAAGGGGGGCCCTGGCTACTATGGGGGGGACACTGGCTAAGGAGGCCCTGGCTACTATGGGGGGGGACACTGGCTAAGGGAGGCCCTGGCTACTATGGGGGGACACGGCTAAGGGGTGGCTACTGGCTACTAGGGGGACACTGGCTAAGGGGGGCCCTGGCTACTATGGGGGGAACCTTGGCTAAAAGGGGGCTCTGGCTACAATGGGGGGCGGTCTGGCTACTAGGGGGGGACACTGTTATAGGGGAGCCCTGGTACTAGGGGGGCTCTGGACTACAAGGGGGGGCCTGACTACAAGGGGGCGGCTCTGACTACAAGGGGGGGCCCTGACTAAAGGGGGGGCCTGATACAAGGGGGGCTCTGACTACAAGGGGGGGCCCCTGGGACTACAAGGTGGGGCCCTGAGCTACTAGAGGGCCTGGCTACTAGGGGCCCTGGCTACAAGAGGGCCCTGGCTACAGGGGGGGGGGCCTGGCTACATAGAGGGGCCCTGCTACAAGAGGGGCCTCGCACTAGGGCCCTGGCTACAAGAGGGGCCTGGCTATAGGGGGGCCCTGGCTACTAGAGGGGCCCTGGCTACTAGGGGGGGCCCTGGCTACAAGAGGGGCCCTGGCTACTCGGTGGGCCTGGCTGACTACAAGGGTGCCCTGACTACCTACAAAGGGGGGCCCTGGCTACCTAATGAGGCCTGGCTACCTCAGGGGGCTGACTATCTAGGGGCCGTGACTACAAGGGGGTTCTGGCTACCTACAGGGGGGCATGTTTACAATGGGGCCCTGTTACCTATAGGGGGGCCCTGGCTACTATAGGGGGCCCTGGCTACCTAAGGTTGGCTCTGGCTACTACATGGGTGGCTCTGACTACCTACATGGGGGCCCTGGCTACCTACATGGGGGCCCTGGCTACAAGGGGGGGCCCTGGCTACCTACAGGGGCTCTGCAACTAGCCCTGACATTACAGGGGGCCTGACTACCTACAAGGGGCCCTAACTCCAAGGGGGGTTCTGGCTACCTACAGGGGTCCCTGCCTACCCGGGGGTTATGGCTACCTACAGGGGGCCCTGACTACAAGGGGGGTTCTGGCTACCTACAGGGGGCCCTGGCTACCTAAACACTAAGGGGGCTCTGACTACCTACACAGTAGCTAAAGGGGGGGCCCTGACTTCCTGAACACTACCTAAAGGAGGCCCCTAACTCCCTGTAGACTACCTAAAGGAGACCCCTAACTGTCTGTATACTACCTAAAGGAGACCCCTAACTGTCTGTATACTACCTAAAGAGGGTCCCTAACTGCTTGCAACCTATATAAAGGGGACCCTAACTACCTACAGCTTACCTAACTTGGGGAAACCACCTACCTACAGCCGAACTAATTGGGACTCGCCAACACCTACCTACAGCCTACCTAACTGGGGTCCACCTGTAGTCTATCTACTTTCCTAATTGGGGCCTGCTTATCTACCTGGGGGCTATTTACCTACCCACCTGTGGCTAGGTACCCACCAGCCTGCCTGGGGCTGGCCTACCAACTTATCCAGCGGGGGTCTACCTACCTAAATAGGGCCTATCTAGTTACCTGGGGCCTCTCCCCACCCTCCAACCCTTTAGGATACTAGGCTTGTACCCGCTCTCCCACCCCTGGGTAGTTTATACAGTGGTGGGAATAGGTAAAGAAATGCTGGAAAATTGAGGATTCTAAGATATTTGTGTGTAATTTCTGCAGGGATGAGTTGTGGCCGGGACAAGTCATCATGGCGGTGTGGAACAGATGCAGAAGAGAAGGGAATCGGAACGACTCATGAGAGAAGAGAACGACTCAGACGTCTCTGGTGAGTTCCTGACATCAAGGGTTATTTTTTATATTGTAATGTGATGTGACCTGAGCTGGTGTCTGTCCTCCATGTGGTCTCTATATGGCGGTGTTGTAGGTTATACCTGAGCTGGTGTCTGACCTCTATGTGGTCTCTATATGGCGGTGTTGTAGGTTATACCTGATAGGTGTCTGACCTCTATGTGGTCTCTATATGGGTGTGTTGTAGGTTATACCTGAGCTGGTGTCTGACCTCTATGTGGTCTCTATATGGTGGTGTTGTAGGTTATACCTGAGCTGGTGTCTGACCTCTATGTGGTCTCTATATGGTGGTGTTGTAGGTTATACCTGAGCTGGTGTCTGACCTCAATGTGGTCTCTATATGGTGGTGTTGTAGGTTATACCTGAGCTGGTGTCTGACCTCTATGTGGTCTCTATATGGCAGTGTTGTAGGTTATACCTGAGCTGGTGTCTGACCTCAATGTGGTCTCTATATGGCAGTGTTGTAGGTTATACCTGAGCTGGTGTCTGACCTCAATTTGGTCTCTATATGGCGGTGTTGTAGGTTATACCTGAGCTGGTGTCTGACCTCTATGTGGTCTCTATATGGCGGTGTTGTACGTTATACCTGAGCTGGTGTCTGACCTCTATATGGTGGTGTTGTAGGTTATACCTTAGCTGGTGTCTGACCTCTATGTGGTCTCTATATGGCGGTGTTGTAGGTTATACCTGAGCTGGTGTCTGACCTCTACGTGGTCTCTATATGGTGGTGTTGTAGGTTATACCTGAGCTGGTGTCTGACATCTATGTGGTCTCTATATGGTGGTGTTGTAGGTTATACCTGAGCTGGTGTCTGACCTCTATGTGGTCTCTATATGGCAGTGTTGTAGGTTATATCGGTGCGGGTATAGTGGCAGTGTACACTTGTCCCTGATTGTAAGAGTGAGGACACAGCTGACCCGGTGCTAGGAGTTACACTTATACTTTCTTGCTGGTGTTTATTTTAGTCGGTGGTGTGGTGCGGGCCCAAGGGAAACGTGGAGGGGGATATTGTATGTGGGTGGAGGGGATACTGTATGCGGGTGGAGGGGGTATTGTATGTGGGTGGAGGGGGATATTGTATGTGGGTGGAGGGGATACGTAGCGTGGAGGGGGATATTGTAGTGGGTGGAGGGGGATATGTATGTGGGTGAGGATATTTTATGTGGGTGGAGGGGGATATTGTAGTGGTGGAGGGGATTTGTATGTGGTGGAGGGTTGTATGTGGTGAGGGATATTGTAGTGGGTGGAGGTCTGTTCGGGTGGAGGGGGATATTGTATGTGGTTGGATGGGGTTTTTTTTTTTGTGAGTGAGTGGTATGTATGCGGTGGAGGGGGATATTGTATGGGTGAGGGTACTGTTGTGGTGGAGGGGGATTTTTATGTGGGTGAGGGGATTGTATGTGGGTGGGAGGGGATATTGTATGTGGGTGGAGGGGGTTGTATGTGGGTGGAGGGGATATTGTATGTGGGTGGAGGGGGAATGTATGTTGGGGATTTTATGTGGGTAGAGGGGGATATTGTATGTGGGCGGAGGGGGATATTGTATGTGAGTGGAGGGGATATTGTATGTGGGTGGAGGGGGATATTGTATGTGGGTGGAGGGGATATTGTATGTGGTGGAGGGATTGTATTGGGTGAGGGGGATGTGGGATGTGAGGGGGGGGATGGTTGTATGTGGGTGAGAGGGGGATATTGTATGTGGTGAGGGGGTGTTGATGGGTGGAGGGGTGTTTATGTGTGAGGGAATTGTATGTGGGTTATTGGAGGGGGATACTGTATGTGGACTGGTGGGGGATAATGTATGTGGGTGGAGGATATGGATGGAGCCACTTAGCCGTGTGTCTATGATATGCTAGACTGACAGACGTGTGAGACAGACAGATATGTGACTACATTGTACTACACAATACAGTTCTGTTTTGCACACTGTATTATGTGATAAAATGGGCGCATTAATGTCCGAGAGGCCGGTAATATTTTCATGTACAGTAGGGTGGGCCCCCGAGATCATTTCCCCTGTGGGCCCCAGACCTCCCAGTCCGACACTGCTCAAGAACCTCCCCTGTCCTGGGGCATCATGACAGTATTGAAGTCCCCTCCAAAGACCACCTGCTGACTTGTAAAAAGATAAGGCTTAATCCTCATAAAGAGACACTTGCTGTCCCACTTGGACTAGGGACCATAGATGTTAATTAGACAAAGTTCTTGTCCCTTCATGAGCACATCCAAAATCAGGCACCTCCCCATTTCTAATTCGATAACCCATTGGCATTCTTCGCTATACGGCTCGGCCGCAAGAGACCAATAGGAAGTTCCGCGTCGCCACTCCCTTTTAGCTTTGAACATAGCCGCTCAATCTTGCAGCCTGTTCTTCTGCAAAAATAAAATGTCATCTTCAACTCGGCTGAGAAAATCAAAGGCCGCAAACTGAGCAGTATCCGACTTAATGCTGGCCACATTAATGGATGCCAATGTCAACAGAGTGGGTGTCGCCATCCTTGGTGATTGAATTAGATGGTTTTCTTTTTCCCACTGCCTATGCCATTCTTCCTATCATGACAGTTTCTCTCGTTTTAAAGAGACAGATGTGTCCATATCACCTCAGTCCTTGTCCTCTGGCTCTGGGCCTGTCCCTCCCCATGAGGACATGTTTTCCCCTGGAGGAGAGGACTCAGTCCCCCTTGTATGTCCCCACAACCTCTGGAACCCTACCCCCAGCCCACTCCTCTGATGAGGGGGTCATGTCACCAAAGGCATGGAATCGGTTCGAGAGACCAATCAGAGTGAGATCGGTTGTGCCTTCATTTGGCATCTAGCGGGTGGGAGATCTTACATCCCCTTCTATTCCTGTTGTTTTTTTTACAGCATCTTCTCCTTCTTGGAACCTCCTAGTTTCCTCATCCAGTTCACTATCCCTCGGGGCCTTAACGGTAGCTTTAGCCTCAGGGGCAGGATCAGAGGTCACCCCAGATTCCCCAGTTGCCTGAGGTCCCCGAGATTCACCCATCTCCCTCTCTCTTTGGTGCTTTTCCTTATGCCTTAGTTGGGCAGACATCTTCTGCTTACCTTTTCTAACTGGTACCTCCATTCCTTCTACTCCGCCAGTCTCCCCTAGAGCAGAATCAGACTCATGGCTTTCTCCCACCGGGGTATTGATCGCATTGGCAAAGGAGTGAAGGGCAGCGACTGAATGGGTAACCTAAGTCACCACACAAGTGACACCGAATCTGTGTACAAGATCCAGCAAGATGACCTATGCCCCCAAAACAGTACACACTTCTGCAATTGAAGCTGGCACTGAAGTGTGGGGCTGTTGCATCTGTGACACAGCTTCAGCTGACCCTGGTAGAAAATCTGGATGTGATCCCTTCCGAGGAATGTTTCAGATGGTAAGTGGTTAACAGTGTTCCCTTGAAGCCTAAGTTTGACTATAAAAGTCCAGGTCCCAGACCGAATGCCAAATTAATCCCTATTCTTTTGAGGGACTCCTACCAACTCCCTGTATTGGCCAATTCATGTAATGATGTCAATGCAAGAGAGTGACTCATTAGGATTCAATCGCCAGAGGAGATGAGCATTCTTCACTGTAAGAACTGTGAATCTGTGTAATAGCCTGTCTGAGGAGCTGGTCACAGCAGGAACTGTAGAGAGTTTCAAGACAGGCGTAGATACCTACTTGGAACTAAACAATCTTCATGCGTACGTAGCTATGTAAATTTCTGGATCCTGGCCGGTGGAGGCTCTGGCGTCAGAGATATGATCTCCACTGGAGCAGATTGGTTTTTGCCTTGTGGGTTCCAGGGCATTAACCAGTGGAGAGGCTGGGCTTAAAGTCCTTGTCTCTCTCCCTCACCCACATTTTCCCCACCCTTGGTTGAACTTGATGGACACGTGTCTTCTTTCAACCGTACTAACTATGTATCTATGTATTACAGGTTAGAACGGTCACCCTCTTGACGTTGTTTTGATGAGACACTGCCTGGATGGCAAAGTCTCGCCAGTTGGGCTCGTCCTTTGTCACCTCATAGAAGAGAAGAGCTCAAGCCCCTCCAGCTGAACAAAGCTGACATCGAACTCAGGGGTCCCAATAGGGATGTATAAAGGCATAGATGTTAGTTGCCTTGAAGTCCATCTTTAGCAGGAGCTCAACCACTTTTGCCCTTAGAGGACATGTATCATTGCCCCTCAACCTCAGATGGGCCACATTCCTATGGAGACCACTCTGCCAAACTGTTGGGAGAGACAACATTGTCTGCCCGCTCCTTTGCTCTTGGAAGGCGGAGAGGCCATGCCTCTCTATCCAGAAGAATAGATCAACCTCCCTACCCTCTACATTGATTGTTCTCTCACCTTTCTTTAGAGTCTCCCGAAGATGCCGATGCAAAGAGCCATCCCCAGAGCCAGAGGACATGGAGGGACCCCTACTCCCTCCAACTGCGACATTAGCATAACTGCGTACAGGGTCTTCCACAGCCAGGGGGTGACTGGACCAGGCCCCCCACCCACCACACTCACTGACTACTCTCCACCACCCACCTCCATAGCATCCAAACCACCCTCACTAATAGATGTAGTGCCCACCCTTCCTTCCCCATCACTACTTATACCACCATCCAAAGCCCCAGACACATATGTAACAAAAGCTTTTTCTCTCCCATATCCTCCCTCATTCTCCCCCACATTCATACACTTACTCATACTGGCTGGACCGGTGTGTTTGGGTGCAGGCATAATGGTTGGTACCTCAGCATTACTGGCCCCCCGTGCCATAGCAGCCCCACAGAACAGGCCGCCAGCCCCTTCTGTACGGGTCAGACAGCCTGCTTACCCTGTTTAGGAGCCGCCCCACCCCTTTCTTTGCCCTTGCCCTCCGCTTCATCAGTACCAATTTTTGGACGCCGTTTATCCATTGCCGAACGCTGCTAATCTTTTTCCTGGTGCCGCTCTTCTGGGACAGCAGCGCCAATGCAAAACAGGGGTTTTAGTCCAAGTCCAAGTTCTTTTTTGAGAGGCACAACCGTCTTAGACCCCGGCGGACCCTTCACGCCTCTGCTGCCCCAAAGGACCAGCGTCATCAAAAGTCGGAGCCACCAAGGCTCTTGCAGCCTACTCTGGTGCCAAGGTGCTCCAACTTCCCGTTAGGCAGCAGACTTCAGCGCCAGAGCCTTTCCTCTTATCACCCTCCAAGCCACTGCCCATCATTACCTTAATGTTCTGCTTTACAGCCGATACTGCACCAGCTCCATCCCTGTTATTACAAACAGAGATCAGTTACCGATACCCCTGATAGCACAATGCCATCTTATCAAAATGATAAGTTTCTCCAGGCTCCTGTATCCAATGCAGACTATACCTTTCCCATTAAAACACACATGTGTGTTTAATGATTTAATGTATCAATGATGCCAAAGGATATGGGAGGCTTAAATTTGCCTGATATCAGAAAATATAATCTGGCATCATTACTCCGACACGGGCTAGACTGGATCAAGGGAATTCCTTCTTTTCCAATACGGCTCTAGAAAGCGATTTAATGGCCCCTTGGAACCTCAATGCACTTTTGCACACCCCATTTGCCACACTACCTGGGATAGCACGTCAAAGTTTCATAGCTCGGGACACAATAGGAGCCTGGAAGGCGGCTAGAAAATTATTTAAATTCCCGTACCAATTTAGTGGTTATCTAACATGGGAAGGACACCCAGAATTTATCCAGGGACAGAATCAAGCAAGTTTATTACAGTGGAAGGAGAAGGGGGTGCACCAGGCAATCTCTTTAATTCACCAACAGAAAAGAAGGTTTTTCACTTTTGGAGAAGTTCAAGGTAAATATTGCATTGCACATTCCAAATCCCTGGAATACAGGCAAATCATAAGATTTCTGAAGGGAAAAGCTGGGGAGATGTCCTTTTGAGGATCCGACATCAGGCATCCTATTTAAAAAATGGGAACGAGATTTCCCAGATAAGGATATAGCCAGGGGGGTTCTAGAGGGGTGGAATCAGGTACGAAAGGCCTTGGTAAATGAGGCATGGAGGGACACCTACTTTAGACTAGCTCACAGGGCCATATATGGGTTTAATATTTTACCTCACCCATCCTTCCCGGATCGGATTGTGGCGTGGTCGAAATGTGCAAAACCTCTCACGGACCTAAAACATGGCATCTGGTCTTGCCCAGACACACAAAGATTTTGGTCTGTACTTGCTCAGTACTTGCTCAGATGTTAAGACATAAACTATCTGTGAATATCCCAATAACCCCTCAGGCACTTCTGTTCCATGGTCTTCCAGAGGGGATGGGTGAGAGGAAACCAAAGAAGAAGATAAAACTCATACATAATTTTCTTAATGGCAGCAACAAGATGTCTGTTTACAGGAGTGGCTGAAGGAAAAAACCCCGTCAATGAGGATGGTGATTCAAACAGTCAGGGAACATATGGTGCTGGATAAAATAGCAATGATTTTTAACAAAGAAGCACAAACGGGAAAATTCTTTGAGGTTTGGGAACTATTTATTACAGCATTTATGACGGATGCGGACATTCACTCCTTCATGCAGTCATTCTCGGGGACAACGTGGTACTTGAAGCATCAGGTGGCAGGGTCTCTAGGGAGACTTCAAATAAATAGTCAAAGGGCTGAGGTTTAAAAGTGGAAAAAGATGATTTGCGAACTTTTGGATTCTTCACTTTTCCATGTGCCTACTCATACTAGTATAATCAGACTTACAGTTAGCTCCAGTTTTGTTTAAGACTGTTTTAGCTCGTTTTGGTTTTATGGAGGTCATGATAAAACCTGTACGGACTTATAGGCTAGTATGCCTTCTATGTAACATGTCAATTTAAGATGTTCAGTAACGGGGCACTGTATAATTACATTACTGTTATGTATCAGCCTGACTTCTACTGTTTAATGTTTGTATTCTTAGAAAAATGTATAAAAGAATACAAATTTACATGACAAACAGAGATGGAGCTCCCCGCCATGTTCAATACCTCATTCTCCCCGCTCTCCTGCGCCAAGTCCATTGCAGCATAATCTCCAAAAAATTGGGAATCTCGCAAGAGAACAAAGAGTGACTTTTGATCACTATATTTACTATTTTGCCATAGGCAAACTTAAACTCTATCAGTTCTCTATCTATTAAACACTTAAACGTAACTTTTATTATATCTAACTCTTAACCTCTATACACACTATTTAAAAACCTGATCTCTAACCTCATCATTGAACCCTTTTTACTTCTGAAAGAGGGAATAACTCCCTTTCTATCATCAAGTCTTGTGGAACCCCACCTATTAACAGGAGAGCCTTGACCTCGCCGGCATGACGTTTTAAATTGTGATCTCTCACCTCTGTCTACAAGTGTCACCTGCTGCAGACGGTGTCACAAGGGGGCCTTATTTGTTCTGTGTCTATGAGATTAGGGACGACTGCCCAAGTAGTTGGCTTGGGATCCCTTACTGAAGCTAGTACTTTGCTATAGATATAAGGCTCTCCTGTTAATAGGTGGGGTTCCACCAGACTTGATGATAGAAAGGGAGTTATTCCCTCTTTCAGAAGCAAAAAGGGTTAAATGATGAGGTTAGAGATCATGTTTTTAAATAGTGTGTATAGAGGTTAAGAGTTAGATATAATAAAAGTTATGTTTTAGTGTTTAATAGATAGAGAACTGATAGTGTTTAAGTTTGCCTATGGCAAAATAGTAAATATAGAAGTCCATTGCAGGACACGGGCTGGGCTGGGAAGCGGGGTTCATGCAGTGAGCTGGCCCTGTGGCTCGCCGGGTGTCCCAGGGAGTGGGGTGTACATGAACTTTACCTGCTCCTGGTGCTTGGTCTACTTAGCTTTCTTTTTACTGCCCCAGACCTCTCCTCTGGCATCTTATCTCTGAATCACAAGTTCTAGAAACTCATTGAGGACTCCCGGAGCTGGATCTGTGCCATCAGGGCCCCTCTGGGGCTACCAGGCTCAAACTTGTCCCCCGACAAGGCAGGAAGCCCACTGTATGGAGCCTGCTGCTGTTCCTGCAGGCTGCCAGGTAGGTATTACTGGTCATTCTTATCCTCCATCTCCTCCTCCATTGCTGCTGGGTCTTCCTTTACCTGGCTGTGTCGCTGCAGGCCCATCCACTTTCTATCCTCCTCATCTGCCATTTTCTGGAAGTGGTCCTCATTTAAAAGCTTTTCCTTAAAAAGGACCACTTCTCTCCCTCAGCATTGTCCTCCTTTCTTCAAGTTCATAAATATCAGATTGAGTTGCTTAACTTGGCTTTGCAGCCCCTTCTTCTTCCTTTTGGGGGCCACTTCAGCCCAGGCGTCCCACCGCGCAGTTCCTCCCGTAGTCTCCTCAGGGTCTTACTGGCATCTTCATACTCACGGAGGTGGCTCATAACCCAGAAGCCATAGGTGGAAACTGACTTCCGGGCTCTATGCATGCCCCAGCCTTCCTCCTCCAGGTCAGCTTCTCCACCGTAAGCTTTCTTCCAGTCCCGGAAGGGCCACACTCACCCGAGCTGACAGCATTCAGGTCCTACTTGCTGGATGAAGCCTTGCGGCTTTTAAATGTCTCTTCAGACTCAGGGGTTACAGAAGCCACATTGCTGCAACTCCTGCCAGATCTTCTTACCCCCAAGACCTCCATACAGGCCAAATGCTGGCTTCTTCTGTCCCCGGATGACCTAGTACCGGGGACAGGAGCTTGGGGCTTGATTTCCTCACTCATGCATGGAAATCTACTTCCTCCCTGGGGAGAAGAAAGCAGGCTTCAGGCAGGTGGATCCCCACACACACAGCCATCAGCAGCAGAAGCACACATCCTCCCAGGAATAAACCCACCTGACAGAGCTGCACTCACTATTCTGCTGCTATAGTCACAGTGCCCATGCATCCACAATCACAGTTTTGCCATAGGCAAGCTTAACTCTTTTCCCTCAATAATAACAATAATCTTATTTCTAATATATAACTTTTATTAAATATATCTTCTAAAATTCTGAAAAATACTCAATTAAAAAGATCAGTATATCTGGTTTGTTACTCTGTCTTAATTGCTACATTAGCTAGGTACTAACCATTAACCACTCCAATGTTGAGTTTCATGGAATAAAGAAAGCTCAGTACTATCATCACTCTTTTAACCCATTCCTGATGGAGAGTCATAATAATATGGCTCTAAGTTTTTTTCCTCCTCGCCTTCTCAAAGTCATAACTTTTTTATTTTTCCATTTGCATAGACATATGTAAGGGCTTTTATTTTGCAGGACAACATGTACATTATAAAAGTGTCATTCATATTACCATAGAATATACTGGGAAACCACAAACAAATTCTAAGTGGGGCAAAATGTGAGAAAAAGTACTTGTGCCTTGTTTGCAGGTGTTTTCTTTTATAGCATTCAATCTTCGGTTAAAGAGATGTATTATCTGTATTCTACAGGTTGATACACATCCAGCAATACCAAACATGTAGGGTTTCCGTTATGTTTTGGTACCATACAAAAACATTTTCCTATTTTTTAAATTTGAGCCACAGCTCCATTTTCTGCGACCAATAACTTTTTTTTGTACTAACATCTACAGACTTTAGTGAGGGGCATTTTTTGCGGGCTGAAATGTACTTTTTTATTCCTACCAGTTTGGAATACATGTGACTTTTTGATTAAATTTATTCCAATTTTTATAGGAGGTGAAATGACCAAAAAAAACTACAATTTTGTTTGGAATTTTTTTTTCTTCTACAATGTTTAGCATATGGGATGAATTATATTATATTTTAATAGATCTGACTTTTTCAGACTCTGTGCAACATTTTCATTATTTTTATATTTGTAAAATAGCAAACGGGGGTTATTTGACCTTTTAATATATTTTTAGACTTTAAAATATATATTTTTTCTTTTACTTTGAGTCCCCTTAGGGTGCTTCACCACTAGAGGGCTCAGTCATTTCTACAGCCTAATGCATTGTATTTCTACCGCACCCCTGCACTGCAACCGCCGAGTGTTAGCTGCAATTAGCCACTAGCACGATCCCGCTACAAAGCCCCTTTCCAGCATGAGGACATACTCATACGTCTCATGTCAGGTTAAAGAATATGCAGAAATAATAACCCTCAATATGCTGGTTTAAAAATAGGGCCATAATCTCCCCTACCTGTTTCATTACACCAGTGGCATCATAAGTGGTAAGAGGTCTGTTATTATTGTTGCAGTCTAACTGCAGAGGTTTGCAGCAGATACAGTGGGTATGGAAAGTATTCATACACCTTTAAATTTTTCACTCTTTGTTTCATTGCAGCCATTTGGTAAGATCCAAAAAGTTCATTTTTTTGCACATTGATGTACAATCTGCAACCCATCTTAAAAGAAAAAAAAAGCAGAAATGTAGATATTTTTGCAAATTTATTAAACAAGAAAAACTGAAATATCCCATGGTCTTAAGTATTCAGACCCTTTGCTCAGGATTGAGAAGAAGCACCTTTTGAGCTACTACAGCCATGAGTCTTCTTGGGAATGATGCAACAAGTTTTTCACACCTGGATTTGGGGATCCTCTGCCATTCTTCCTTGCATGTCATCTCCAGTCCCCTCAGGTTGGATGGTGAACGTTGGTGGACAGCCATTTTCAAGTCTCTCCAGAGATGCTCAGTTGGGTTTAGGTCAGGGCTCTGGCTGGGCCAGTCAAGAATGGTCACAGAGTTGTTCTGAACCCAAATGTTTGTTATTTTAGCCGTGTGCTTTAGGGTCGTTTGTCTTGTTGGAGGATGAACCTTTGGCCAGAGCACTCGGGGAAGAATTTTTTCATCCGGGATCTCTCTGTACTTGGCTGCATTCATCTATCCTTCAATTCCCAACAAGTCCTGTCCTGCAGCTGAAAAAACACCCCCATAGCATCATGCTGCCACCACCATGTTTCACTGTTGGGATTGTACTGGGCAGGTGATGAGCAGGGCCTGGTTTTCTCCACACACACTGCTTAGAATAAACACCAAAAAGTTTAATCTTCATCTCATCAGACCACAGAATCTTATTTCTCATAGTCTGGGAGCCTTTCATGTGTTTTAGTTGACTTTGCGGAACTTTCTCCCATCTCCCTACTGCATCTCCGGAGTTCAGCCATAGTGATCTTGGGGTTCTTCTTTACCTCTCTCACCAAGGCTGTTCTCCCACGATTGCTTAGTTTGGTTGGATGGCCAGGTCGAGGAAGAGTTGTGGGTCGTCCTAAACTTCTTCCATTTAAGGATTATGGAGGCCACTGTGCTCTTAGGAACTTTAAGTGCTGCAGAAATTCTTTTGTAACCTGGGCCAGATCTGTGCCTTGCCACAATTCTGTCTCTGAGCTCCTTGGGCAGTTCCATAGACATCATGTTCTCTGACATGCACTGTGAGCTGTGAGGTCTTATATAGACAGGTGTGTGCCTTTCCTAATCAAGTCCAATCAGTTTAATTAAATACAGCTGGACTCCAATGAAGGAGAAGAACCATGTCAAGGAGTATCAGAAGGAAATGGACAGTATGTGAGTTAAATATGAGTTTCACAGCAAAGAGTTTGAATACTTAAGACCATGTGATAGTTCAGTTTTTTATGTTTTAAATAAATGTACAAAAATATCTACATTTCTGTTTTTTTTCCTTTAAAGATGGGGTGCAGAGTGTACATTAATGAGCAAAAAAATGAACTTTTTGGATCTTACCAAATGGCTGCAATGAAAGAAAGAGTGAAAAATGTAAAGGAGTCTAAATACTTTCTGTACCACCTGTATGTTCTTTGAAAGAGTGAGGATAGTATTGACACAATCATCAATATTGATATTTTTTTCATTTGAGATTATAAGTGTCCATGCATTACTCATCAAGTACTGGTGCTAAATTACAGCCTGTGGAAAGTAGACATAATAATGTGACTAGACTGTGTGTACATTATATTACTCATTCTCTACTGATCCTGAATTACTGCTTGTGCAGTGCCTGTGTACATACATTACATTACTTATCCTGTGCTGATCCAGAGTTACATTCTGTATTATATTCCAGAGCTTCACTCACTATTCTGTTAGTGCAGTTCCTGTATACATACATTACAGATCTTGTATTGATCCTCAGTTATATCCTAAATTATACTTCAGAGCTGCACTCGCTATTCTACTGGTGCAGTCACTGTATTCACTAAGAATACCCACATAGGAACCCTCTTTTTCCAGAGCTCTGGTAGGTTGATCTACATAAAGGTGTTCAGAAGAAACGCCACAGGGTTGACCATATCCAACCCTCCTAGTCTTCTCATATGGTAAGTAACCTCCCTTTTGACGAGATTCAGCCTATTCCGGCATAACATCTGGAAGAACAGATTGTAGACCCGAGTCCAGAAAGATTCTGACAAGAAGCACACCCTGCGTGGATACAACAGGAAAGGATTAGGTATGTTTTGATAATGTTCACCCTTTCCCTCAGAGTGTCAAAGACCAACCCTTCCACTGTTCCACCTACTGAATGGCAATCTTAAGCCTGCTGTCCCAATTTTGATCTAAAGTCAATGCTGAGGACTTTTGTGGACTTCTAGGGCTCTGAAAGAGTGTCCGGGAGATCAAAACCTGGATCTCCTCTTCCAGGGACATATATCCTGCCTAGCGAAAACAGGAGCTCGGAGCTTCTCTCTGAACTCCTGTGACTTTATTCTTTCAGTGCCAGCCTGTCTACACTGCAAAGACAATCCAAAATCAGCAGCACTCTACTACCACTTAAAAACAGTCAAAATGAACGTAGGAATTATCGGAAAAGCATTTCTGCTACTTTAGATACATGAAAATTTTAGGTTCCCCTTGTACATTTTAGATCAAATCTGTAATAAGCCCACCTGCCATCAACAAGGTGACCTCAATACAGAATGGAACCTACTCTATATGTTACCTCTTTTGGTGCCTGTTCAGACCTCCACACTTCAAGAGAGAAGATTCCAGCTACAAGCTACTCTGCATTGATTTAAAAACCTATGCAGATGGGTGAAGTACAAAAGCCAAAACGGGGGCAGCCACTCCCCAAACAGTCTAGAAAAACAATGTTTGGTCTGCACATAAAAAAAAGTTTTATTTAAAAAAAAATGAGCATACTCTTGGGCCAGTAAAAAAATTTAAAAAATATACCCCCCTTTTTTTCCCCCTTTTTGGAAAAGATTCGGGAAAGG